>CAXAJV010000004.1:18589731-18871731 GCA_963969225.1 Xylocopa violacea
CTGAGGCAACCTAACATCTCGGATGCAATATTTGACAACATTCCTGGCCTGTCGAACCCTACTTCTCGGAGGGAACAGTATATACGTCTATAACGGTATATATCCTAATCTAAGGCAACCTAACATCTCGGATGCAATATTTGACAACATTCCTGGCCTGTCGAACACTACTTCTCGGAGGGAACAGTATATACGTCTGTAACGTCATATATCCTAACCTAAGGCAACCTAACATCTCGGATGTAACATTTGACAACATTCCAGGCGTGTCGGTCCCTACGTCTCGGTGGTAACATTACATGCGTCTATAACGTTATATATCCTAACCTAAGGCGACCTAACATCTCGGATGCAATATTTGACAACATTCCTGGCCCGTCGAACCCTACTTCTCGGAGGGAACAGTATATACGTCCATAACGTCATATATCCTAACCTAAGGCAACCTAACATCTCGGATGTAACATTTGACAACATTCCAGGCGTGTCGGTCCCTACGTCTCGGTGGTAACATTACATGCGTCTATAACGTTATATATCCTAACCTAAGGCAACCTAACATCTCGGATGCAATATTTGACAACATTCCTGGCCTGTCGAACCCTACTTCTCGGAGGGAACAGTATATACGTCTATAACGGTATATATCATAATCTAAGGCAACCTAACATCTCGGATGCAATATTTGACAACATTCCTGGCCTGTCGAACCCCACTTCCCGGAGGGAACAGTATATACGTCTGTAACGTCATATATCCTAACCTAAGGCAACCTAACATCTCGGATGTAACATTTGACAACATTCCAGGCGTGACGGTCCCTACGTCTCGGTGGTAACATTACATGCGTCTATAACGTTATATATCCTAACCTAAGGCAACCTATCATCTCGGATGCAATATTTGACAACATTCCTGGCCTGTCGAACCCTACTTCTCGGAGGGAACAATATATATGTCTATAACGTTATATATCCTAACCTAAGGCAACCTGACATCTCGGATGTTTTATTCTACAACATTCCAGGCGTGTCGGACCCTACTTCTCGGTGGGAACATTATATGCGCCTATAACGTTGTATATCCTAATCTAAGGCAACCTAACATCTCGGATGCTATATTTGACAACATTCCCGGCCTGTCGAACCCTACGTCCCGGAGGGAACAGTACATACGTCTATAACGGTATATATCCTAATCTAAGGCAACCTAACATCTCGGATGCAATATTTGACAACATTCCTGGCCTGTCGAACCCTACTTCTCGGAGGGAACATTATATACGTCTGTAACGTCATATATCCTAACCTAAAACAACCTAACATCAAGGATGTAACATTTGACAACATTCCAGGCGTGTCGGTCCCTACGTCTCGGTGGTAACATTACATGCGTCTATAACGTTATATATCCTAACCTAAGGCGACGTAACATCTCGGATGCAATATTTGACAACATTCCTGGCCCGTCGAACCCTACTTCTCGGAGGGAACATTATATACGTCTATAACGTCATATATCCTATCCTGAGGCAACCTAACATCTCGGATGTAACATTTGACAACATTCCAGGCGTGTCGGTCCCTACGTCTCGGTGGTAACATTACATGCGTCTATAACGGTATATATCCTAATCTAAGCCAACCTAACATCTCGGATGCAATATTTGACAACATTCCTGGCCTGTCGAACCCTACTTCTCGGAGGGAACAGTATATACGTCTATAACGTTATATATCCTAACCTAAGGCAACCTGACATCTCTGATGTATTATTCTACAACATTCCAGGCGTGTCGGACCCTACTTCTCGGTGGGAACATTATATGCGTCTATAACGTTGTATATCCTAATCTAAGGCAACCTAACATCTCGGATGCTATATTTGACAACATTCCCGGCCTGTCGAACCCTACATCTCGGAGGGAACAGTATATACGTCTATAACGGTATATATCCTAATCTAAGGCAACCTAACATCTCGGATGCAATATTTGACAACATTCCTGGCCTGTCGAACACTACTTCTCGGAGGGAACAGTATATACGTCTGTAACGTCATATATCCTAACCTAAGGCAACCTAACATCTCGGATGTAACATTTGACAACATTCCAGGCGTGTCGGGCCCTACGTCTCGGTGGTAACATTACATGCGTCTATAACGTTATATATCCTAACCTAAGGCGACCTGACATCTCGGATGCAATATTTGACAACATTCCTGGCCCGTCGAACACTACTTCTCGGAGGGAACAGTATATACGTCTATAACGTCATATATCCTAACCTAAGTCAACCTAACATCTCGGATGTAACATTTGACAACATTCCAGGCGTGTCGGGCCCTACGTCTCGGTGGTAACATTACATGCGTCTATAACGTTATATATCCTAACCTAAGGCGACCTGACATCTCGGATGCAATATTTGACAACATTCCTGGCCCGTCGAACACTACTTCTCGGAGGGAACAGTATATACGTCTATAACGTCATATATCCTAACCTAAGTCAACCTAACATCTCGGATGTAACATTTGACAACATTCCAGGCGTGTCGGTCCCTACGTCTCGGTGGTAACATTACATGCGTCTATAACGGTATATATCCTAACCTAAGGCAACCTAACATCTCGGATGCAATATTTGACAACATTCCTGGCCTGTCGAACCGTACTTCTCGGAGGGAACAGTATATACGTCTATAACGTCATATATCCTAACCTGAGGCAACCTAACATCTCGGATGTAACATTTGACAACATTTCAGGCGTGTCGGTCCCTACGTCTCGGTGGTAACATTGCATGCGTCTATAACGTTATATATCCTAACCTAAGGCAACCTAACATCTCGGATGCAATATTTGACAACATTCCTGGCCTGTCGAACCCTACTTCTCGGAGGGAACAGTATATACGTCTATAACGTCATATATTCTTACCTGAGGCAACCTAACATTTCGGATGCAATATTTGACAACATTCCTGGCCTGTCGAACCCTACTTCTCGGAGGGAACAGTATATACGTCTATAACGTCATATATTCTTACCTGAGGCAACCTAACATCTCGGATGCAATATTTGACAACATTCCTGGCCTGTCGAACACTACTTCTCGGAGGGAACAGTATATACGTCTGTAACGTCATATATCCTAACCTAAGGCAACCTAACATCTCGGATGTAACATTTGACAACATTCCAGGCGTGTCGGTCCCTACGTCTCGGTGGTAACATTACATGCGTCTATAACGTTATATATCCTAACCTAAGGCGACCTAACATCTCGGATGAAATATTTGACAACATTCCTGGCCCGTCGAACCCTACTTCTCGGAGGGAACAGTATATACGTCTATAACGTCATATATCCTAACCTAAGGCAACCTAACATCTCGGATGTAACATTTGACAACATTCCAGGCGTGTCGGACCCTACGTCTCGGTGGTAACATTACATGCGTCTATAACGTTATATATCCTAACCTAAGGCAACCTATCATCTCGGATGCAATATTTGACAACATTCCTGGCCTGTCGAACCCTACTTCTCGGAGGGAACAGTATATATGTCTATAACGGTATATATCCTAACCTAAGGCAACCTGACATCTCGGATGTAATATTCTACAACCTTCCAGGCGTGTCGGACCCTACTTCTCGGTGGGAACATTATATGCGTCTATAACGGTATATATCATAATCTAAGGCAACCTAACATCTCGGATGCAATATTTGACAACATGCCTGGCCTATCGAACCCTACTTCTCGGTGGGAACAGTATATACGTCCATAACGTTATATATCCTAACCTAAGGCAACCTAACATCTCGGATGCAATATCTGACAACATTCCTGGCCTGTCGAAACCTACTTCCCCGAAGGAACAGTATATACGTCTGTAACGTCATATATCCTAACCTAAGGCAACCTAACATCTCGGATGTAACATTTGACAACATTCCAGGCGTGTCGGTCCCTACGTCTCGGTGGTAACATTACATGCGTCTATAACGTTATATATCCTAACCTAAGGCGACCTAACATCTCGGATGAAATATTTGACAACATTCCTGGCCCGTCGAACCCTACTTCTCGGAGGGAACAGTATATACGTCTATAACGTCATATATCCTAACCTAAGGCAACCTAACATCTCGGATGTAACATTTGACAACATTCCAGGCGTGTCGGACCCTACGTCTCGGTGGTAACATTACATGCGTCTATAACGTTATATATCCTAACCTAAGGCAACCTATCATCTCGGATGCAATATTTGACAACATTCCTGGCCTGTCGAACCCTACTTCTCGGAAGGAACAGTATATACGTCTATAACGTTATATATCCTAACCTAAGGCAACCTGACATCTCGGATGTATTATTCTACAACATTCCAGGCGTGTCGGACCCTACTTCTCGGTGGTAACATTATATGCGCCTATAACGTTGTATATCCTAATCTAAGGCAACCTAACATCTCGGATGCTATATTTGACAACATTCCCGGCCTGTCGAACCCTACGTCCCGGAGGGAACAGTATATACGTCTATAACGGTATATATTCTAATCTAAGGCAACCTAACATCTCGGATGCAATATTTGACAACATTCCTGGCCTGTCGAACCCTACTTCTCGGAGGGAACATTATATACGTCTGTAACGTCATATATCCTAACCTAAGGCAACCTAACATCTCGGATGTAACATTTGACAACATTCCAGGCGTGTCGGTCCCTACGTCTCGGTGGTAACATTACATGCGTCTATAACGGTATATATCCTAATCTAAGGCAACCTAACATCTCGGATGCAATATTTGACAACATTCCTGGCCTGTCGAACCCTACTTCTCGGAAGGAACAGTATATACGTCTATAACGTTATATATCCTAACCTAAGGCAACCTGACATCTCGGATGTATTATTCTACAACATTCCAGGCGTGTCGGACCCTACTTCTCGGTGGGAACATTATATGCGCCTATAACGTTGTATATCCTAATCTAAGGCAACCTAACATCTCGGATGCTATATTTGACAACATTCCCGGCCTGTCGAACCCTACGTCCCGGAGGGAACAGTATATACGTCTATAACGGTATATATTCTAATCTAAGGCAACCTAACATCTCGGATGCAATATTTGACAACATTCCTGGCCTGTCGAACCCTACTTCTCGGAGGAAACATTATATACGTCTGTAACGTCATATATCCTAACCTAAGACAACCTAACATCAAGGATGTAACATTTGACAACATTCCAGGCGTGTCGGTCGCTACGTCTCGGTGGTAACATTACATGCGTCTATAACGTTATATATCCTAACCTAAGGCAACCTAACATCTCGGATGCAATATTTGACAACATTCCTGGCCTGTCGAACCCTACTTCTCGGAGGGAACAGTATATACGTCTATAACGTCATATATCCTAATCTAAGGCAACCTAACATCTCGGATGCAATATTTGACAACATTCCTGGCCTGTCGAACACTACTTCTCGGAGGGAACAGTATATACGTCTGTAACGTCATATATCCTAACCTAAGGCAACCTAACATCTCGGATGTAACATTTGACAACATTCCAGGCGTGTCGGTCCCTACGTCTCGGTGGTAACATTACATGCGTCTATAACGGTATATATCCTAATCTAAGGCAACCTAACATCTCGGATGCAATATTTGACAACATTCCTGGCCTGTCGAACCCTACTTCTCGGAAGGAACAGTATATACGTCTATAACGTTATATATCCTAACCTAAGGCAACCTGACATCTCGGATGTATTATTCTACAACATTCCAGGCGTGTCGGACCCTACTTCTCGGTGGGAACATTATATGCGCCTATAAAGTTGTATATCCTAATCTAAGGCAACCTAACATCTCGGATGCTATATTTGACAACATTCCCGGCCTGTCGAACCCTACGTCCCGGAGGGAACAGTATATACGTCTATAACGGTATATATCCTAATCTAAGGCAACCTAACATCTCGGATGCAATATTTGACAACATTCCTGGCCTGTCGAACCCTACTTCTCGGAGGGAACATTATATACGTCTGTAACGTCATATATCCTAACCTAAGACAACCTAACATCAAGGATGTAACATTTGACAACATTCCAGGCGTGTCGGTCCCTACGTCTCGGTGGTAACATTACATGCGTCTATAACGTTATATATCCTAACCTAAGGCAACCTAACATCTCGGATGCAATATTTGACAACATTCCTGGCCTGTCGAACCCTACTTCTCGGAGGGAACAGTATATACGTCTATAACGGTATATATCATAATCTAAGGCAACCTAACATCTCGGATGCAATATTTGACAACATTCCTGGCCTGTCGAACCCTACTTCCCGGAGGGAACAGTATATACGTCTGTAACGTCATATATCCTAACCTAAGGCAACCTAACATCTCGGATGTAACATTTGACAACATTCCAGGCGTGTCGGTCCCTACGTCTCGGTGGTAACATTACATGCGTCTATAACGGTATATATCCTAATCTAAGGCAACCTAACATCTCGGATGCAATATTTGACAACATTCCTGGCCTGTCGAACACTACTTCTCGGAGGGAACAGTATATACGTCTGTAACGTCATATATCCTAACCTAAGGCAACCTGACATCTCGGATGTATTATTCTACAACATTCCAGGCGTGTCGGACCCTACTTCTCGGTGGGAACATTATATGCGCCTATAACGTTGTATATCCTAATCTAAGGCAACCTAACATCTCGGATGCTATATTTGACAACATTCCCGGCCTGTCGAACCCTACGTCCCGGAGGGAACAGTATATACGTCTATAACGGTATATATCCTAATCTAAGGCAACCTAACATCTCGGATGCAATATTTGACAACATTCCTGGCCTGTCGAACCCTACTTCTCGGAGGGAACATTATATACGTCTGTAACGTCATATATCCTAACCTAAGACAACCTAACATCAAGCATGTAACATTTGACAACATTCCAGCCGTGTCGGTCCCTACGTCTCGGTGGTAACATTACATGCGTCTATAACGGTATATATCCTAACCTAAGGCAACCTAACATCTCGGATGCAATATTTGACAACATTCCTGGCCTGTCGAACCCTACTTCTCGGAGGGAACAGTATATACGTCTATAACGGTATATATAATAATCTAAGGCAACCTAACATCTCGGATGCAATATTTGACAACATTCCTGGCCTGTCGAACCCTACTTCCCGGAGGTAACAGTATATACGTCTGTAACGTCATATATCCTAACCTAAGGCAACCTAACATCTCGGATGTAACATTTGACAACATTCCAGGCGTGTCGGTCCCTACGTCTCGGTGGTAACATTACATGCGTCTATAACGGTATATATCCTAATCTAAGGCAACCTAACATCTCGGATGCAATATTTGACAACATTACTGGCCTGTCGAACCCTACTTCTCGGAAGGAACAGTATATACGTCTATAACGTTATATATCCTAACCTAAGGCAACCTGACATCTCGGATGTATTATTCTACAACATTCCAGGCGTGTCGGACCCTACTTCTCGGTGGGAACATTATATGCGCCTATAACGTTGTATATCCTAATCTAAGGCAACCTAACATCTCGGATGCTATATTTGACAACATTCCCGGCCTGTCGAACCCTACGTCCCGGAGGGAACAGTATATACGTCTATAACGGTATATATCCTAATCTAAGGCAACCTAACATCTCGGATGCATTATTTGACAACATTCCTGGCCTGTCGAACCCTACTTCTCGGAGGGAACATTATATACGTCTGTAACGTCATATATCCTAGCCTAAGACAACCTAACATCAAGGATGTAACATTTGATAACATTCCAGGCGTGTCGGTCCCTACGTCTCGGTGGTAACATTACATGCGTCTATAGCGTTATATATCCTAACCTAAGGCGACGTAACATCTCGGATGCAATATTTGACAACATTCCTGGCCCGTCGAACCCTACTTCTCGGAGGGAACATTATATACGTCTATAACGTCATATATCCTATCCTGAGGCAACCTAACATCTCGGATGTAACATTTGACAACATTCCAGGCGTGTCGGTCCCTACGTCTCGGTGGTAACATTACATGCGTCTATAACGGTATATATCCTAATCTAAGCCAACCTAACATCTCGGATGCAATATTTGGCAACATTCCTGGCCTGTCGAAACCTACTTCTCGGAGGGAACAGTATATACGTCTATAACGTTATATATCCTAACCTAAGGCAACCTGACATCTCGGATGTATTATTCTACAACATTCCAGGCGTGTCGGACCCTACTTCTCGGTGGGAACATTATATGCGTCTATAACGTTGTATATCCTAATCTAAGGCAACCTAACATCTCGGATGCTATATTTGACAACATTCCCGGCCTGTCGAACCCTACATCTCGGAGGGAACAGTATATACGTCTATAACGGTGTATATCCTAATCTAAGGCAACCTAACATCTCGGATGCAATATTTGACAACATTCCTGGCCTGCCGAACACTACTTCTCGGAGGGAACAGTATATACGTCTGTAACGTCATATATCCTAACCTAAGGCAACCTAACATCTCGGATGTAACATTTGACAACATTCCAGGCGTGTCGGGCCCTACGTCTCGGTGGTAACATTACATGCGTCTATAACGTTATATATCCTAACCTAAGGCGACCTGACATCTCGGATGCAATATTTGACAACATTCCTGGCCCGTCGAACACTACTTCTCGGAGGGAACAGTATATACGTCTATAACGTCATATATCCTAACCTAAGTCAACCTAACATCTCGGATGTAACATTTGACAACATTCCAGGCGTGTCGGGCCCTACGTCTCGGTGGTAACATTACATGCGTCTATAACGTTATATATCCTAACCTAAGGCGACCTGACATCTCGGATGCAATATTTGACAACATTCCTGGCCCGTCGAACACTACTTCTCGGAGGGAACAGTATATACGTCTATAACGTCATATATCCTAACCTAAGTCAACCTAACATCTCGGATGTAACATTTGACAACATTCCAGGCGTGTCGGTCCCTACGTCTCGGTGGTAACATTACATGCGTCTATAACGGTATATATCCTAACCTAAGGCAACCTAACATCTCGGATGCAATATTTGACAACATTCCTGGCCTGTCGAACCGTACTTCTCGGAGGGAACAGTATATACGTCTATAACGTCATATATCCTAACCTGAGGCAACCTAACATCTCGGATGTAACATTTGACAACATTTCAGGCGTGTCGGTCCCTACGTCTCGGTGGTAACATTGCATGCGTCTATAACGTTATATATCCTAACCTAAGGCAACCTAACATCTCGGATGCAATATTTGACAACATTCCTGGCCTGTCGAACCCTACTTCTCGGAGGGAACAGTATATACGTCTATAACGTCATATATTCTTACCTGAGGCAACCTAACATTTCGGATGCAATATTTGACAACATTCCTGGCCTGTCGAACCCTACTTCTCGGAGGGAACAGTATATACGTCCATAACGTCATATATTCTTACCTGAGGCAACCTAACATCTCGGATGCAATATTTGACAACATTCCTGGCCTGTCGAACACTACTTCTCGGAGGGAACAGTATATACGTCTGTAACGTCATATATCCTAACCTAAGGCAACCTAACATCTCGGATGTAACATTTGACAACATTCCAGGCGTGTCGGTCCCTACGTCTCGGTGGTAACATTACATGCGTCTATAACGTTACATATCCTAACCTAAGGCGACCTAACATCTCGGATGAAATATTTGACAACATTCCTGGCCCGTCGAACCCTACTTCTCGGAGGGAACAGTATATACGTCTATAACGTCATATATCCTAACCTAAGGCAACCTAACATCTCGGATGTAACATTTGACAACATTCCAGGCTTGTCGGACCCTACGTCTCGGTGGTAACATTACATGCGTCTATAACGTTATATATCCTAACCTAAGGCAACCTAACATCTCGGATGCAATATTTGACAACATTCCTGGCCTGTCGAACCCTACTTCTTGGAGGGAACAGTATATACGTCTATAACGGTATATATCATAATCTAAGGCAACCTAACATCTCGGATGCAATCTTTGACAACATTCCTGGCCTGTCGAACCCCACTTCCCGGAGGGAACAGTATATACGTCTGTAACGTCATATATCCTAACCTAAGGCAACCTAACATCTCGGATGTAACATTTGACAACATTCCAGGCGTGACGGTCCCTACGTCTCAGTGGTAACATTACATGCGTCTATAACGTTACATATCCTAACCTAAGGCAACCTATCATCTCGGATGCAATATTTGACAACATTCCTGGCCTGTCGAACCCTACTTCTCGGAGGGAACAGTATATATGTCTATAACGGTATATATCCTAACCTAAGGCAATCTGACATCTCGGATGTAATACTCTACAACCTTCCAGGCGTGTCGGACCCTACTTCTCGGTGGGAACATTATATGCGTCTATAACGGTATATATCATAATCTAAGGCAACCTAACATCTCGGATGCAATATCTGACAACATTCCTGGCCTATCGAACCCTACTTCTCGGTGGGAACAGTATATACGTCCATAACGTTATATATCCTAACCTAAGGCAACCTAACATCTCGGATGCAATATCTGACAACATTACTGGCCTGTCGAACCCTACTTCCCCGAGGGAACAGTATATACGTCTGTGACGTCATATATCCTAACCTAAGGCAACCTAACATATCGGATGTAACATTTGACAACATTCCAGGCGTGTCGGTCCCTACGTCTCGGTGGTAACATTACATGCGTCTATAACGGTATATATCCTAATCTAAGGCAACCTAACATCTCGGATGCAATATTTGACAACATTCCTGGCCTGTCGAACCCTACTTCTCGGAAGGAACAGTATATACGTCTATAACGTTATATATCCTAACCTAAGGCAACCTGACATCTCGGATGTATTATTCTACAACATTCCAGGCGTGTCGGACCCTACTTCTCGGTGGGAACATTATATGCGCCTATAACGTTGTGTATCCTAATCTAAGGCAACCTAACATCTCGGATGCTATATTTGACAACATTCCCGGCCTGTCGAACCCTACGTCCCGGAGGGAACAGTATATACGTCTATAACGGTATATATCCTAATCTAAGGCAACCTAACATCTCGGATGCAATATTTGACAACATTCCTGGCCTGTCGAACCCTACTTCTCGGAGGGAACATTATATACGTCTATAACGTCATATATCCTAACCTGAGGCAACCTAACATCTCGGATGTAACATTTGACAACATTTCAGGCGTGTCGGTCCCTACGTCTCGGTGGTAACATTACATGCGTCTATAACGTTACATATCCTAACCTAAGGCAACCTGACATCTCGGATGTATTATTCTACAACATTCCAGGCGTGTCGGAACCTACTTCTCGGTGGGAACATTATATGCGCCTATAACGTTGTATATCCTAATCTAAGGCAACCTAACATCTCGGATGCTATATTTGACAACATTCCCCGCCTGTCGAACCCTACGTCCCGGAGGGAACAGTATATACGTCTATAACGGTATATATCCTAATCTAAGGCAACCTAACATCTCGGATGCAATATTTGACAACATTCCTGGCCTGTCGAACCCTACTTCTCGGAGGGAACATTATATACGTCTGTAACGTCATATATCCTAACCTAAGACAACCTAACATCAAGGATGTAACATTTGACAACATTCCAGGCGTGTCGGTCCCTACGTCTCGGTGGTAACATTACATGCGTATATAACGTTATATATCCTAACCTAAGGCGACGTAACATCTCGGATGCAATATTTGACAACATTCCTGGCCCGTCGAACCCTACTTCTCGGAGGGAACATTATATACGTCTATAACGTCATATATCCTATCCTGAGGCAACCTAACATCTCGGATGTAACATTTGACAACATTCCAGGCGTGTCGGTCCCTACGTCTCGGTGGTAACATTACATGCGTCTATAACGGTATATATCCTAATCTAAGCCAACGTAACATCTCGGATGCAATATTTGGCAACATTCCTGGCCTGTCGAACCCTACTTCTCGGAGGGAACAGTATATACGTCTATAACGTTATATATCCTAACCTAAGGCAACCTGACATCTCGGATGTATTATTCTACAACATTCCAGGCGTGTCGGACCCTACTTCTCGGTGGGAACATTATATGCGTCTATAACGTTGTATATCCTAATCTAAGGCAACCTAACATCTCGGATGCTATATTTGACAACATTCCCGGCCTGTCGAACCCTACTTCTCGGAGGGAACAGTATATACGTCTATAACGGTATATATCCTAATCTAAGGCAACCTAACATCTCGGATGCAATATTTGACAACATTCCTGGCCTGTCGAACACTACTTCTCGGAAGGAACAGTATATACGTCTGTAACGTCATATATCCTAACCTAAGGCAACCTAACATCTCGGATGTAACATTTGACAACATTCCAGGCGTGTCGGTCCCTACGTCTCGGTGGTAACATTACATGCGTCTATAACGTTATATATCCTAACCTAAGGCGACCTGACATCTCGGATGCAATATTTGACAACATTCCTGGCCCGTCGAACCCTACTTCTCGGAGGGAACATTATATACGTCTATAACGTCATATATCCTATCCTGAGGCAACCTAACATCTCGGATGTAACATTTGACAACATTCCAGGCGTGTCGGTCCCTACGTCTCGGTGGTAACATTACATGCGTCTATAACGGTATATATCCTAATCTAAGCCAACCTAACATCTCGGATGCAATATTTGGCAACATTCCTGGCCTGTCGAACCCTACTTCTCGGAGGGAACAGTATATACGTCTATAACGTTATATATCCTAACCTAAGGCAACCTAACATCTCGGATGCAATATTTGACAACATTCCTGGCCTGTCGAACACTACTTCTCGGAGGGAACAGTATATACGTCTGTAACGTCATATATCCTAACCTAAGGCAACCTAACATCTCGGATGTAATATTTGACAACATTCCAGGCGTGTCGGTCCCTACGTCTCGGTGGTAACATTACATGCGTCTATAGCGTTATATATCCTAACCTAAGGCGATCTAACATCTCGGATGCAATATTTGACAACATTCCTGGCCCGTCGAACCCTACTTCTCGGAGGGAACAGTATATACGTCTATAACGTCATATATCCTAACCTAAGTCAACCTAACATCTCGGATGTAACATTTGACAACATTCCAGGCGTGTCGGTCCCTACGTCTCGGTGGTAACATTACATGCGTCTATAACGGTATATATCCTAACCTAAGGCAACCTAACATCTCGGATGCAATATTTGACAACATTCCTGGCCTGTCGAACCGTACTTCTCGGAGGGAACAGTATATACGTCTATAACGTCATATATCCTAACCTGAGGCAACCTAACATCTCGGATGTAACATTTGACAACATTTCAGGCGTGTCGGTCCCTACGTCTCGGTGGTAACATTGCATGCGTCTATAACGTTATATATCCTAACCTAAGGCAACCTAACATCTCGGATGCAATATTTGACAACATTCCTGGCCTGTCGAACCCTACTTCTCGGAGGGAACAGTATATACGTCTATAACGTCATATATTCTTACCTGAGGCAACCTAACATCTCGGATGCAATATTTGACAACATTCCTGGCCTGTCGAACCCTACTTTTCGGAGGGAACAGTATATACGTCTATAACGTCATATATTCTTACCTGAGGCAACCTAACATCTCGGATGCAATATTTGACAACATTCCTGGCCTGTCGAACCCTACTTCTCGGAGGGAACAGTATATACGTCTATAACGTCATATATCCTAATCTAAGGCAACCTAACATCTCGGATGCAATATTTGACAACATTCCTGGCCTGTCGAACACTACTTCTCGGAGGGAACAGTATATACGTCTGTAACGTCATATATCCTAACCTAAGGCAACCTAACATCTCGGATGTAACATTTGACAACATTCCAGGCGTGTCGGTCCCTACGTCTCGGTGGTAACATTACATGCGTCTATAACGTTATATATCCTAACCTAAGGCGATCTAACATCTCGGATGCAATATTTGACAACATTCCTGGCCCGTCGAACCCTACTTCTCGGAGGGAACAGTATATACGTCAATAACGTCATATATCCTAACCTAAGGCAACCTAACATGTCGGATGTAACATTTGACAACATTCCAGGCGTGTCGGTCCCTACGTCTCGGTGGTAACATTACATGCGTCTATAACGGCATATATCCTAACCTAAGGCGACCTGACATCTCGGATGCAATATTTGACAACATTCCTGGCCCGTCGAACCCTACTTCTCGGAGGGAACAGTATATACGTCTATAACGTCATATATCCTAACCTAAGTCAACCTAACATCTCGGATGTAACATTTGACAACATTCCAGGCGTGTCGGTCCCTACGTCTCGGTGGTAACATTACATGCGTCTATAACGGTATATATCCTAACCTAAGGCAACCTATCATCTCGGATGCAATATTTGACAACATTCCTGGCCTGTCGAACCGTACTTCTCGGAGGGAACAGTATATACGTCTATAACGTCATATATCCTAACCTGAGGCAACCTAACATCTCGGATGTAACATTTGACAACATTCCAGGCGTGTCGGTCCCTACGTCTCGGTGGTAACATTACATGCGTCTATAACGTTATACATCCTAACCTAAGGCGACCTAACATCTCGGATGCAATATTTGACAACATTCCTGGCCCGTCGAACCCTACTTCTCGGAGGGAACAGTATATACGTCTATAACGTCATATATCCTAACCTAAGGCAACCTAACATCTCGGATGTAACATTTGACAACATTCCAGGCGTGCCGGTCCCTACGTCTCGGTGGTAACATTACATGCGTCTATAACGGTATATATCCTAACCTAAGGCAACCTAACATCTCGGATGCAATATCTGACAACATTCCTGGCCCGTCGAACCGTACTTCTCGGAGGGAACAGTATATACGTCTATAACGTCATATATCCTAACCTAAGTCAACCTAACATCTCGGATGTAACATTTGACAACATTCCAGGCGTGTCGGTCCCTACGTCTCGGTGGTAACATTACATGCGTCTATAACGGTATATATCCTAACCTAAGGCAACCTAACATCTCGGATGCAATATTTGACAACATTCCTGGCCTGTCGAACCGTACTTCTCGGAGGGAACAGTATATACGTCTATAACGTCAAATATCCTAACCTGAGGCAACCTAACATCTCGGATGTAACATTTGACAACATTTCAGGCGTGTCGGTCCCTACGTCTCGGTGGTAACATTGCATGCGTCTATAACGTTATATATCCTAACCTAAGGCAACCTAACATCTCGGATGCAATATTTGACAACATTCCTAGCCTGTCGAACCCTACTTCTCGGAGGGAACAGTATATACGTCTATAACGTCATATATTCTTACCTGAGGCAACCTAACATCTCGGATGTAACATTTGACAACATTCCAGGCGTGTCGGTCCCTACGTCTCGGTGGTAACATTACATGCGTCTATAACGTTATATATCCTAACCTAAGGCGACCTAACATCTCGGATGCAATATTTGACAACATTCCTGGCCCGTCGAACCCTACTTCTCGGAGGGAACAGTATATACGCCTATAACGTCATATATCCTAACCTAAGGCAACCTAACATCTCGGATGTAACATTTGACAACATTCCAGACGTGTCGGTCCCTACGTGTCGGTGGTAACATTACATGCGTCTATAACGGTATATATCCTAACCTAAGGCAACCTAACATCTCGGATGCAATATTTGACAACATTCCTGGCCTGTCGAACCGTACTTCTCGGAGGGAACAGTATATACGTCTATAACGTCATATATCCTAACCTGAGGCAACCTAACATCTCGGATGTAACATTTGACAACATTCCAGGCGTGTCGGTCCCTACGTCTCGGTGGTAACATTACATGCGTCTATAACGGTATATATCCTAACCTAAGGCAACCTAACATCTCGGATGCAATATTTGACAACATTCCTGGCCTGTCGAACCCTACTTCTCGGAGGGAACAGTATATACGTCTATAACGTCATATATCCTAACCTGAGGCAACCTAACATCTCGGATGTAACATTTGACAACATTCCAGGCGTGTCGCTCCCTACGTCTCGGTGGTAACATTACATGCGTCTATAACGGTATATATCCTAACCTAAGGCGACCTGACATCTCGGATGCAATATTTGACAACATTCCTGGCCCGTCGAACCCTACTTCTCGGAGGGAACAGTATATACGTCTGTAACGTCATATATCCTAACCTAAGGCAGCCTAACATCTCGGATGTAACATTTGACAACATTCCAGGCGTGTCGGTCCCTACGTCTCGGTGGTAACATTACATGCGTCTATAACGTTATATATCCTAACCTAAGGCGACCTAACATCTCGGATGCAATATTTGACAACATTCCTGGCCCGTCGAACCCTACTTCTCGGAGGGAACAGTATATACGTCTATAACGGCATATATCCTAACCTAAGGCAACCTAACATCTCGGATGTAACATTTGACAACATTCCAGGCGTGTCGCTCCCTACGTCTCGGTGGTAACATTACATACGTCTATAACGTCATATATTCTTACCTGAGGCAACCTAACATCTCGGATGCAATATTTGACAACATTCCTGGCCTGTCGAAACCTACTTCTCGGAGGGAACAGTATATACGTCTATAACGGTATATATCCTAATCTAAGGCAACCTAACATCTCGGATGCAATATTTGACAACATTCCTGGCCTGTTGAACACTACTTCTTGGAGGGAACAGTATATACGTCTGTAACGTCATATATCCTAACCTAAGGCAACCTAACATCTCGGATGTAACATTTGACAACATTCCAGGCGTGTCAGTCCCTACGTCTCGGTGGTAACATTACATGCGTCTATAACGTTATATATCCTAACCTAAGGCGACCTAACATCTCGGATACAATATTTGACAACATTCCTGGCCCGTCGAACCCTACTTCTCGGAGGGAACAGTATATACGCCTATAACGTCATATATCCTAACCTAAGGCAACCTAACATCTCGGATGTAACATTTGACAACATTCCAGGCGTGTCGGTCCCTACGTCTCGGTGGTAACATTACATGCGTCTATAACGTTATATATCCTAACCTAAGGCGACCTAACATCTCGGATGCAATATTTGACAACATTCCTGGCCCGTCGAACCCTACTTCTCGGAGGGAACAGTATATACGTCTATAACGTCATATATCCTAACCTAAGGCAACCTAACATCTCGGATGTAACATTTGACAACATTCCAGGCGTGTCGCTCCCTACGTCTCGGTGGTAACATTACATGCGTCTATAACGGTATATATCCTAACCTAAGGCGACCTAACATCTCGGATGCAATATTTGACAACATTCCTGGCCTGTTGAACACTACTTCTCGGAGGGAACAGTATATACGTCGGTAACGTCATGTATCCTAACCTAAGGCAACCTAACATCTCGGATGTAACATTTGACAACATTCCAGGCGTGTCGGTCCCTACGTCTCGGTGGTAAAATTACATGCGTCTATAACGGTATATATCCTAACCTAAGGCAACCTAACATCTCGGATGCAATATTTGACAACATTCCTGGCCTGTCGAACCGTACTTCTCGGAGGGAACAGTATATACGTCTATAACGTCATATATCCTAACCTGAGGCAACCTAACATCTCGGATGTAACATTTGACAACATTCCAGGCGTGTCGGTCCCTACGTCTCGGTGGTAACATTACATGCGTCTATAACGGTATATATCCTAACCTAAGGCAACCTAACATCTCGGATGCAATATTTGACAACATTCCTGGCCTGTCGAACCCTACTTCTCGGAGGGAACAGTATATACGTCTATAACGTCATATATCCTAACCTGAGGCAACCTAACATCTCGGATGTAACATTTGACAACATTCCAGGCGTGTCGCTCCCTACGTCTCGGTGGTAACATTACATGCGTCTATAACGGTATATATCCTAACCTAAGGCGACCTGACATCTCGGATGCAATATTTGACAACATTCCTGGCCCGTCGAACCCTACTTCTCGGAGGGAACAGTATATACGTCTGTAACGTCATATATCCTAACCTAAGGCAACCTAACATCTCGGATGTAACATTTGACAACATTCCAGGCGTGTCGGTCCCTACGTCTCGGTGGTAACATTACATGCGTCTATAACGTTATATATCCTAACCTAAGGCGACCTAACATCTCGGATGCAATATTTGACAACATTCCTGGCCCGTCGAACCCTACTTCTCGGAGGGAACAGTATATACGTCTATAACGTCATATATCCTAACCTAAGGCAACCTAACATCTCGGATGTAACATTTGACAACATTCCAGGCGTGTCGCTCCCTACGTCTCGGTGGTAACATTACATGCGTCTATAACGGTATATATCCTAACCTAAGGCGACCTGACATCTCGGATGCAATATTTGACAACATTCCTGGCCCGTCGAACCCTACTTCTCGGAGGGAACAGTATATACGTCTATAACGTCATATATCCTAACCTAAGTCAACCTAACATCTCGGATGTAACATTTGACAACATTCCAGGCGTGTCGGTCCCTACGTCTCGGTGGTAACATTACATGCGTCTATAACGGTATATATCCTAACCTAAGGCAACCTAACATCTCGGATGCAATATTTGACAACATTCCTGGCCTGTCGAACCGTACTTCTCGGAGGGAACAGTATATACGTCTATAACGTCATATTTCCTAACCTGAGGCAACCTAACATCTCGGATGTAACATTTGACAACATTTCAGGCGTGTCGGTCCCTACGTCTCGGTGGTAACATTGCATGCGTCTATAACGTTATATATCCTAACCTAAGGCAACCTAACATCTCGGATGCAATATTTGACAACATTCCTAGCCTGTCGAACCCTACTTCTCGGAGGGAACAGTATATACGTCTATAACGTCATATATTCTTACCTGAGGCAACCTAACATCTCGGATGTAACATTTGACAACATTCCAGGCGTGTCGCTCCCTACGTCTCGGTGGTAACATTACATGCGTCTATAACGGTATATATCCTAACCTAAGGCGACCTGACATCTCGGATGCAATATTTGACAACATTCCTGGCCCGTCGAACCCTACTTCTCGGAGGGAACAGTATATACGTCTATAACGTCATATATCCTAACCTAAGTCAACCTAACATCTCGGATGTAACATTTGACAACATTCCAGGCGTGTCGGTCCCTACGTCTCGGTGGTAACATTACATGCGTCTATAACGGTATATATCCTAACCTAAGGCAACCTAACATCTCGGATGCAATATTTGACAACATTCCTGGCCTGTCGAACCGTACTTCTCGGAGGGAACAGTATATACGTCTATAACGTCATATATCCTAACCTGAGGCAACCTAACATCTCGGATGTAACATTTGACAACATTTCAGGCGTGTCGGTCCCTACGTCTCGGTGGTAACATTGCATGCGTCTATAACGTTATATATCCTAACCTAAGGCAACCTAACATCTCGGATGCAATATTTGACAACATTCCTAGCCTGTCGAACCCTACTTCTCGGAGGGAACAGTATATACGTCTATAACGTCATATATTCTTACCTGAGGCAACCTAACATCTCGGATGCAATATTTGACAACATTCCTGGCCTGTCGGACCCTACTTCTCGGAGGGAACAGTATATACGTCTATAACGTCATATATTCTTACCTGAGGCAACCTAACATCTCGGATGCAATATTTGACAACATTCCTGGCCTGTCGAACCCTACTTCTCGGAGGGAACAGTATATACGTCTATAACGGTATATATCCTAATCTAAGGCAACCTAACATCTCGGATGCAATATTTGACAACATTCCTGGCCTGTTGAACACTACTTCTCGGAGGGAACAGTATATACGTCTGTAACGTCATATATCCTAACCTAAGGCAACCTAACATCTCGGATGTAACATTTGACAACATTCCAGGCGTGTCGCTCCCTACGTCTCGGTGGTAACATTACATGCGTCTATAACGTTATATATCCTAACCTAAGGCGACCTAACATCTCGGATGCAATATTTGACAACATTCCTGGCCCGTCGAACCCTACTTCTCGGAGGGAACAGTATATACGTCTATAACGTCATATATCCTAACCTAAGGCAACCTAACATCTCGGATGTAACATTTGACAACATTCCAGGCGTGTCGCTCCCTACGTCTCGGTGGTAACATTACATGCGTCTATAACGGTATATATCCTAACCTAAGGCGACCTGACATCTCGGATGCAATATTTGACAACATTCCTGGCCCGTCGAACCCTACTTCTCGGAGGGAACAGTATATACGTCTATAACGTCATATATCCTAACCTAAGTCAACCTAACATCTCGGATGTAACATTTGACAACATTCCAGGCGTGTCGGTCCCTACGTCTCGGTGGTAACATTACATGCGTCTATAACGGTATATATCCTAACCTAAGGCAACCTAACATCTCGGATGCAATATTTGACAACATTCCTGGCCTGTCGAACCGTACTTCTCGGAGGGAACAGTATATACGTCTATAACGTCATATATCCTAACCTGAGGCAACCTAACATCTCGGATGTAACATTTGACAACATTTCAGGCGTGTCGGTCCCTACGTCTCGGTGGTAACATTGCATGCGTCTATAACGTTATATATCCTAACCTAAGGCAACCTAACATCTCGGATGCAATATTTGACAACATTCCTAGCCTGTCGAACCCTACTTCTCGGAGGGAACAGTATATACGTCTATAACGTCATATATTCTTACCTGAGGCAACCTAACATCTCGGATGCAATATTTGACGTCATTCCTGGCCTGTCGGACCCCACTTCTCGGAGGGAACAGTATATACGTCTATAACGTCATATATTCTTACCTGAGGCAACCTAACATCTCGGATGCAATATTTGACAACATTCCTGGCCTGTCGAACCCTACTTCTCGGAGGGAATAGTATATACGTCTATAACGGTATATATCCTAATCTAAGGCAACCTAACATCTCGGATGCAATATTTGACAACATTCCTGGCCTGTTGAACACTACTTCTCGGAGGGAACAGTATATACGTCTGTAACGTCATATATCCTAACCTAAGGCAACCTAACATCTCGGATGTAACATTTGACAACATTCCAGGCGTGTCAGTCCCTACGTCTCGGTGGTAACATTACATGCGTCTATAACGTTATATATCCTAACCTAAGGCGACCTAACATCTCGGATGCAATATTTGACAACATTCCTGGCCCGTCGAACCCTACTTCTCGGAGGGAACAGTATATACGCCTATAACGTCATATATCCTAACCTAAGGCAACCTAACATCTCGGATGTAACATTTGACAACATTCCAGGCGTGTCGGTCCCTACGTCTCGGTGGTAACATTACATGCGTCTATAACGTTATATATCCTAACCTAAGGCGACCTAACATCTCGGATGCAATATTTGACAACATTCCTGGCCTGTCGAACCGTACTTCTCGGAGGGAACAGTATATACGTCTATATAGTCATATATTCTTACCTGAGGCAACCTAACATCTCGGATGCAATATTTGACAACATTCCTGGCCTGTCGGACCCTACTTCTCGGAGGGAACAGTATATACGTCTATAACGTCATATATTCTTACCTGAGGCAACCTAACATCTCGGATGCAATATTTGACAACATTCCTGGCCTGTCGAACCCTACTTCTCGGAGGGAACAGTATATACGTCTATAACGGTATATATCCTAATCTAAGGCAACCTAACATCTCGGATGCAATATTTGACAACATTCCTGGCCTGTCGAACACTACTTCTCAGAGGGAACAGTATATACGTCTGTAACGTCATATATCCTAACCTAAGGCAACCTAACATCTCGGATGTAACATTTGACAACATTCCAGTCGTGTCGGTCCCTACGTCTCGGTGGTAACATTACATGGGTCTATAACGTTATATATCCTAACCTAAGGCGACCTAACATCTCGGATGCAATATTTGACAACATTCCTGGCCCGTCGAACCCTACTTCTCGGAGGGAACAGTATATACGTCTATAACGTCATATATCCTAACCTAAGGCAACCTAACATCTCGGATGTAACATTTGACAACATTCCAGGCGTGTCGCTCCCTACGTCTCGGTGGTAACATTACATGCGTCTATAACGGTATATATCCTAACCTAAGGCGACCTGACATCTCGGATGCAATATTTGACAACATTCCTGGCCCGTCGAACCCTACTTCTCGGAGGGAACAGTATATACGTCTATAACGTCATATATTCTTACCTGAGGCAACCTAACATCTCGGATACAATATTTGACAACATTCCTGGCCTGTCGGACGCTACTTCTCGGAGGGAACAGTATATACGTCTATAACGTCATATATTCTTACCTGAGGCAACCTAACATCTCGGATGCAATATTTGACAACATTCCTGGCCTGTCGAACCCTACTTCTCGGAGGGAACAGTATATACGTCTATAACGGTATATATCCTAATCTAAGGCAACCTAACATCTCGGATGCAATATTTGACAACATTCCTGGCCTGTCGAACACTACTTCTCAGAGGGAACAGTATATACGTCTGTAACGTCATATATCCTAACCTAAGGCAACCTAACATCTCGGATGTAACATTTGACAACATTCCAGGCGTGTCGGTCCCTACGTCTCGGTGGTAACATTACATGCGTCTATAACGTTATATATCCTAACCTAAGGCGACCTAACATCTCGGATGCAATATTTGACAACATTCCTGGCCCGTCGAACCCTACTTCTCGGAGGGAACAGTATATACGTCTATAACGTCATATATCCTAACCTAAGGCAACCTAACATCTCGGATGTAACATTTGACAACATTCCAGGCGTGTCGCTCCCTACGTCTCGGTGGTAACATTACATGCGTCTATAACGGTATATATCCTAACCTAAGGCGACCTGACATCTCGGATGCAATATTTGACATCATTCCTGGACCGTCGAACCCTACTTCTCGGAGGGAACAGTATATACGTCTATAACGTCATATATCCTAACCTAAGTCAACCTAACATCTCGGATGTAACATTTGACAACATTCCAGGCGTGTCGGTCCCTACGTCTCGGTGGTAACATTACATGCGTCTATAACGGTATATATCCTAACCCAAGGCAACCTAACATCTCGGATGCAATATTTGACAACATTCCTGGCCTGTCGAACCGTACTTCTCGGAGGGAACAGTATATACGTCTATGACGTCATATATCCTAACCTGAGGCAACCTAACATCTCGGATGTAACATTTGACAGCATTCCAGGCGTGTCGGTCCCTACGTCTCGGTGGTAACATTACATGCGTCTATAACGGTATATATCCTAACCTAAGGCAACCTAACATCTCGGATGCAATATTTGACAACATTCCTGGCCTGTCGAACCCTACTTCTCGGAGGGAACAGTATATACGTCTATAACGTCATATATCCTAACCTGAGGCAACCTAACATCTCGCATGTAACATTTGACAACATTCCAGGCGTGTCGGTCCCTACGTCTCGGTGGTAACATTACATGCGTCTATAACGTTATATATCCTAACCTAAGGCGACCTAACATCTCGGATGCAATATTTGACAACATTCCTGGCCCGTCGAACCCTACTTCTCGGAGGGAACAGTATATACGTCTATAACGTCATATATCCTAACCTAAGTCAACCTAACATCTCGGATGTAACATTTGACAACATTCCAGGCGTGTCGGTCCCTACGTCTCGGTGGTAACATTACATGCGTCTATAACGGTATATATCCTAACCTAAGGCAACCTAACATCTCGGATGCAATATTTGACAACATTCCTGGCCTGTTCGACCGTACTTCTCGGAGGGAACAGTATATACGTCTATAACGTCATATATCCTAACCTGAGGCAACCTGACATCTCGGATGTAACATTTGACAACATTTCAGGCGTGTCGGTCCCTACGTCTCGGTGGTAACATTGCATGCGTCTATAACGTTATATATCCTAACCTAAGGCAACCTAACATCTCGGATGCAATATTTGACAACATTCCTAGCCTGTCGAACCCTACTTCTCGGAGGGAACAGTATATACGTCTATAACGTCATATATTCTTACCTGAGGCAACCTAACATCTCGGATGCAATATTTGACAACATTCCTGGCCTGTCGGACCCTACTTCTCGGAGGGAACAGTATATACGTCTATAACGTCATATATTCTTACCTGAGGCAACCTAACATCTCGGATATAATATTTGACAACATTCCTGGCCTGTCGAACCCTACTTCTCGGAGGGAACAGTATATACGTCTATAACGGTATATATCCTAATCTAAGGCAACCTAACATCTCGGATGCAATATTTGACAACATTCCTGGCCTGTTGAACACTACTTCTCGGAGGGAACAGTATATACGTCTGCAACGTCATGTATCCTAACCTAAGGCAACCTAACATCTCGGATGTAACATTTGACAACATTCCAGGCGTGTCGGTCCCTACGTCTCGGTGGTAAAATTACATGCGTCTATAACGGTATATATCCTAACCTAAGGCAACCTAACATCTCGGATGCAGTATTTGACAACATTCCTGGCCTGTCGAACCGTACTTCTCGGAGGGAACAGTATATACGTCTATAACGTCATATATCCTAACCTAAGGCAACCTAACATCTCGGATGTAACATTTGACAACATTCCAGGCGTGTCGGTCCCTACGTCTCGGTGGTAACATTACATGCGTCTATAACGTTATATATCCTAACCTAAGGCAACCTATCATCTCGGATGCAATATTTGACAACATTCCTGGCCTGTCGAACCCTACTTCTCGGAGGGAACAGTATATATGTCTATAACTGTATATATCCTAACCTAAGGCAACCTGACATCTCGGATGTAATATTCTACAACCTTCCAGGCGTGTCGGACCCTACTTCTCGGTGGGAACATTATATGCGTCTATAACGGTATATATCATAATCTAAGGCAACCTAACATCTCGGATGCAATATTTGACAACATTCCTGGCCTATCGAATCCTACTTCTCGGTGGGAACAGTATATACGTCCATAACGTTATATATCCTAACCTAAGGCAACCTAACATCTCGGATGCAATATCTGACAACATTCCTGGCCTGTCGAACCCTACTTCCCCGAGGGAACACTATATACGTCTGTAACGTCATATATCCTAACCTAAGGCAACCTAACATCTCGGATGTAACATTTGACAACATTCCAGGCGTGTCGGTCCCTACGTCTCGGTGGTAACATTACATGCGTCTATAACGTTATATATCCTAACCTAAGGCAACCTAACATCTCGGATGCAATATTTGACAACATTCCTGGCCTGTCGAACCATACCATCCGGAGGGAACAGTATATACGTCTATAACGTCATATATCCTAACCTAAGGCAACCTAACATCTCGGATGTAACATTTGACAACATTCCAGGCGTGTCGGTCCCTACGTCTCGGTGGTAACATTACATGCGTCTATAACGGTATATATCCTAACCTAAGGCAACCTAACATCTCGGATGCAATATTTGACAACATTCCTGGCCTGTCGAACCGTACTTCTCGGAGGGAACAGTATATACGTCTATAACGTCATATATCCTAACCTGAGGCAACCTAACATCTCGGATGTAACATTTGACAACATTTCAGGCGTGTCGGTCCCTACGTCTCGGTGGTAACATTGCATGCGTCTATAACGTTATATATCCTAACCTATGGCAACCTAACATCTCGGATGCAATATTTGACAACATTCCTGGCCTGTCGAACCCTACTTCTCGGAGGGAACAGTATATACGTCTATAACGTCATATATTCTTACCTGAGGCAACCTAACATCTCGGATGCAATATTTGACAACATTCCTGGCCTGTCGAACCCTACTTCTCGGAGGGAACAGTATATACGTCTATAACGTTATATATTCTTACCTGAGGCAACCTAACATCTCGGATGCAATATTTGACAACATTCCTGGCCTGTCGGACACTACTTCTCGGAGGGAACAGTATATACGTCTATAACGGTATATATCCTAACCTAAGGCAACCTAACATCTCGGATGCAATATTTGACAACATTCCTGGCCTGTCGAACCGTACTTCTCGGAGGGAACAGTATATACGTCTATAACGTCATATATCCTAACCTGAGGCAACCTAACATCTCGGATGTAACATTTGACAACATTTCAGGCGTGTCGGTCCCTACGTCTCGGTGGTAACATTGCATGCGTCTATAACGTTATATATCCTAACCTATGGCAACCTAACATCTCGGATGCAATATTTGACAACATTCCTGGCCTGTCGAACCCTACTTCTCGGAGGGAACAGTATATACGTCTATAACGTCATATATTCTTACCTGAGGCAACCTAACATCTCGGATGCAATATTTGACAACATTCCTGGCCTGTCGAACCCTACTTCTCGGAGGGAACAGTATATACGTCTATAACGTCATATATTCTTACCTGAGGCAACCTAACCTCTCGGATGCAATATTTGACAACATTCCTGGCCTGTCGAACCCTACTTCTCGGAGGGAACAGTATATACGTCTATAACGGTATATATCCTAATCTAAGGCAACCTAACATCTCGGATGCAATATTTGACAACATTCCTGGCCTGTCGAACACTACTTCTCGGAGGGAACAGTATATGCGTCTATAACGGTATATATCATAATCTATGGCAACCTAACATCTCGGATGCAATATTTGACAACATTCCTGGCCTATCGAACCCTACTTCTCGGTGGGAACAGTATATACGTCCATAACGTTATATATCCTAACCTAAGGCAACCTAACATCTCGGATGCTATATTTGACAACATTCCCGGCCTGTCGAACCCTACTTCTCGGAGGGAACAGTATATACGTCTATAACGGTATATATCCTAATCTAAGGCAACCTAACATCTCGGATGCAATATTTGATAACATTCCTGGCCTGTCGAACACTACTTCTCGGAGGGAACAGTATATACGTCTGTAACGTCATATATCCTAACCTAAGGCAACCTAACATCTCGGATGCAATATTTGACAACATTCCTGGCCTGTCGAACCGTACTTCTCGGAGGGAACAGTATATACGTCTATAACGTCATATATCCTAACCTGATGCAACCTAACATCTCGGATGTAACATTTGACAACATTTCAGGCGTGTCGGTCCCTACGTCTCGGTGGTAACATTGCATGCGTCTATAACGTTATATATCCTAACCTAAGGCAACCTAACATCTCGGATGCAATATTTGACAACATTCCTGGCCTGTCGAACCCTACTTCTCGGAGGGAACAGTATATACGTCTATAACGTCATATATTCTTACCTGAGGCAACCTAACATCTCGGATGCAATATTTGACAACATTCCTGGCCTGTCGAACCCTACTTCTCGGAGGGAACAGTATATACGTCTATAACGTCATATATTCTTACCTGAGGCAACCTAACATCTCGAATGCAATATTTGACAACATTCCTGGCCCGTCGAACCCTACTTCTCGGAGGGAACAGTATATACGTCTATAACGGTATATATCCTAACCTAAGGCAACCTAACATCTCGGATGCAATATTTGACAACATTCCTGGCCTGTCGAACCGTACTTCTCGGAGGGAACAGTATATACGTCTATAACGTCATATATCCTAACCTGAGGCAACCTAACATCTCGGATGTAACATTTGACAACATTTCAGGCGTGTCGGTCCCTACGTCTCGGTGGTAACATTGCATGCGTCTATAACGTTATATATCCTAACCTATGGCAACCTAACATCTCGGATGCAATATTTGACAACATTCCTGGCCTGTCGAACCCTACTTCTCGGAGGGAACAGTATATACGTCTATAACGTCATATATTCTTACCTGAGGCAACCTAACATCTCGGATGCAATATTTGACAACATTCCTGGCCTGTCGAACCCTACTTCTCGGAGGGAACAGTATATACGTCTATAACGTCATATATTCTTACCTGAGGCAACCTAACATCTCGGATGCAATATTTGACAACATTCCTGGCCTGTCGAACCCTACTTCTCGGAGGGAACAGTATATACGTCTATAACGGTATATATCCTAATCTAAGGCAACCTAACATCTCGGATGCAATATTTGACAACATTCCTGGCCTGTCGAACACTACTTCTCGGAGGGAACAGTATATGCGTCTATAACGGTATATATCATAATCTATGGCAACCTAACATCTCGGATGCAATATTTGACAACATTCCTGGCCTATCGAACCCTACTTCTCGGTGGGAACAGTATATACGTCCATAACGTTATATATCCTAACCTAAGGCAACCTAACATCTCGTATGCTATATTTGACAACATTCCCGGCCTGTCGAACCCTACTTCTCGGAGGGAACAGTATATACGTCTATAACGGTATATATCCTAATCTAAGGCAACCTAACATCTCGGATGCAATATTTGATAACATTCCTGGCCTGTCGAACACTACTTCTCGGAGGGAACAGTATATACGTCTGTAACGTCATATATCCTAACCTAAGGCAACCTAACATCTCGGATGCAATATTTGACAACATTCCTGGCCTGTCGAACCGTACTTCTCGGAGGGAACAGTATATACGTCTATAACGTCATATATCCTAACCTGATGCAACCTAACATCTCGGATGTAACATTTGACAACATTTCAGGCGTGTCGGTCCCTACGTCTCGGTGGTAACATTGCATGCGTCTATAACGTTATATATCCTTACCTAAGGCAACCTAACATCTCGGATGCAATATTTGACAACATTCCTGGCCTGTCGAACCCTACTTCTCGGAGGGAACAGTATATACGTCTATAACGTCATATATTCTTACCTGAGGCAACCTAACATCTCGGATGCAATATTTGACAACATTCCTGGCCTGTCGAACCCTACTTCTCGGAGGGAACAGTATATACGTCTATAACGTCATATATTCTTACCTGAGGCAACCTAACATCTCGGATGCAATATTTGACAACATTCCTGGCCTGTCGAACCCTACTTCTCGGAGGGAACAGTATATACGTCTATAACGGTATATATCCTAATCTAAGGCAACCTAACATCTCGGATGCAATATTTGGCAACATTCCTGGCCTGTCGGACACTACTTCTCGGAGGGAACAGTATATACGTCTGTAACGTCATATATCCTAACCTAAGGCAACCTAACATCTCGGATGTAACATTTGACAACATTCCAGGCGTGTCGGTCCCTACGTCTCGGTGGTAACATTACATGCGTCTATAACGTTATATATCCTAACCTAAGGCGACCTAACATCTCGGATGCAATATTTGACAACATTCCTGGCCCGTCGAACCGTACTTCTCGGAGGGAACAGTATATACGTCTATAACGTCATATATCCTAACCTAAGGCAACCTAACATCTCGGATGTAACATTTGACAACATTCCAGGCGTGTCGGTCCCTACGTCTCGGTGGTAACATTACATGCGTCTATAACGGTATATATCCTAATCTAAGGCAACCTAACATCTCGAATGCAATATTTGACAACATTCCTGGCCCGTCGAACCCTACTTCTCGGAGGGAACAGTATATACGTCTATAACGTCATATATCCTAACCTAAGGCCACCTAACATCTCGGATGCAATATTTGACAACATTCCTGGCCTGTCGAACCCTACTTCCCCGAGGGAACAGTATATACGTCTGTAACGTCATATATCCTAACCTAAGGCAACCTAACATCTCGGATGTAACATTTGACAACATTCCAGGCGTGTCGGTCCCTACGTCTCGGTGGTAACATTACCTGCGTCTATAACGGTATATATCCTAATCTTAGGCAACCTAACATCTCGGATGCAATATTTGACAACATTCCTGGCCTGTCGAACCCTACTTCTCGGAGGGAACAGTATATACGTCTATAACGGTATATATCCTAACCTAAGGCAACCTTACATCTCGGATGTAATATTCTACAACATTCCAGGCGTGTCGGTCCCTACTTCTCGGTGGGAACATTATATGCGTCTATAACGGTATATATCATAATCTAAGGCAACCTAACATCTCGCATGCAATATTTGACAACATTCCTGGCCTGTCGAACACTACTTCTCGGAGGGAACAGTATATACGTCTGTAACGTCATATATCCTAACCTAAGGCAACCTAACATCTCGGATGTAACATTTGACAACATTCCAGGCGTGTCGGTCCCTACGTCTCGGTGGTAACATTACATGCGTCTATAACGTTATATATCCTAACCTAAGGCGACGTAACATCTCGGATGCAATATTTGACAACATTCCTGGCCCGTCGAACCCTACTTCTCGGAGGGAACAGTATATACGTCTATAACGTCATATACCCTATCCTGAGGCAACCTAACATCTCGGATGTAACATTTGACAACATTCCAGGCGTGTCGGTCCCTACGTCTCGGTGGTAACATGACATGCGTCTATAACGGTATATATCCTAATCTAAGGCAACCTAACATCTCGGATGCAATATTTGACAACATTCCTGGTCTGTCGAACCCTACTTCTCGGAGGGAACAGTATATACGTCTATAACGTTATATATCCTATCCTAAGGCAACCTGACATCTCGGATGTATTATTCTACAACATTCCAGGCGTGTCGGACCCTACTTCTCGGTGGGAACATTATATGCGTCTATAACGTTGTATATCCTAATCTAAGGCAACCTAACATCTCGGATGCTATATTTGACAACATTCCCGGCCTGTCGAACCCTACCTCTCGGTGGGAACAGTATATACGTCTATAACGTCATACATCCTAACCTAAGGCAACCTAACATCTCGGATGTAACATTTGACAACATTCCAGGCATGTCGGTCCCTACGTCTCGGTGGTAACATTACATGCGTCTATAACGGTATATATCCTAATCTTAGGCAACCTAACATCTCGGATGTAACATTTTACAACATTCCAGGCGTGTCGGTCCCTACGTCTCGGTCGTAACATTACATGCGTCTATAACGTTATATATCCTAACCTAAGGCCACATAACATCTCGTATGTAATATTTGACAACATTCCTGGCGTGTCGAACCCTACCTCTCGGTGGGAACAGTATATACGTCTATAACGTCATATATCCTAATCTAAGGCAACCTAACATCTCGGATGCAATATTTGACAACATTCCTGGCTTGTCGAACCCTACTTCTCGGAGGGAACAGTATATATGTCTATAACGTTATATATCCTAACCTAAGGCAACCTGACATCTCGGATGTATTATTCTACAACATTCCAGGCGTGTCGGACCCTACTTCTCGGTGGGAACATTATATGCGTCTATAACGTTGTATATCCTAATCTAAGGCAACCTAACATGTCGGATGCTAAATTTGACAACATTCCCGGCCTGTCGAACCCTACGTCCCGGAGGGAGCAGTATATACGTCTATAACGGTATATATCCTAATCTAAGGCAACCTAACATCTCGGATGCAATATTTGACAACATTCCTGGCCTGTCGAACCCTACTTCTCGGAGGGAACATTATATACGTCTGTAACGTCATATATCCTAACCTAAGACAACCTAACATCAAGGATGTAACATTTGACAACATTCCAGGCGTGTCGGTCCCTACGTCTCGGTGGTAACATTAATGCGCCTATAACGGCAACGTAACAACTCGGATGTAATATTTTACAACATTGCTAGCGTTTCGGACCCTACTTCTCGGTGGGAACAGTATATACGTCCATAACGTTATATATCCTAACCTAAGGCAACCTTACATCTCGGATGTAATATTCTACAACATTCCAGGCGTGTCGGACCCTACTTCTCGGTGGGAACATTATATGCGTCTATAACGTTATATATCCTAACCTAAGGCAACCTATCATCTCGGATGCAATATTTAACAACATTCCAGGCCTGTCGAACCCTACTTCTCGGAGGGAACAGTATATATGTCTATAACGGTATATATCCTAACCTAAGGCAACCTGACATCTCGGATGTAATATTCTACAACCTTCCAGGCGTGTCGGACCCTACTTCTCGGTGGGAACATTATATGCGTCTATAACGGTATATATCATAATCTAAGGCAACCTAACATCTCGGATGCAATATTTGACAACATTCCTGCCCTATCGAACCCTACTTCTCGGTGGGAACAGTATATACGTCCATAACGTTATATATCCTAACCTAAGGGAACCTAACATCTCGGATGCAATATCTGACAACATCCTGTCGAATCCTACTTCCCCGAGGGAACAGTATATACGTCTGTAACGTCATATATCCTAACCTAAGGCAACCTAACATCTCGGATGTAACATTGGACAACATTCCAGTCGTGTCGGTCCCTACGTCTCGGTGGTAACATTACATGCGTCTATAACGGCATATATCCTAATCTAAGGCAACCTAACATCTCGGATGCAATATTTGACAACATTCCTGGCCCGTCGAACCCTACTTCTCGGAGAGAACAGTATATACGTCTATAGCGGTATATATCCTAACCTAAGGCAACCTTACATCTCGGATGTAATATTCTACAACATTCCAGGCGTGTCGGACCCTCCTTCTCGTTGGGAACATTATATGCGTCTATAACGGTATATATCATAATCTAAGGCAACCTAACATCTCGGATGTAATATTTGACAACATTCCTGGCCTGTCGAACACTACTTCCCGGGGGAACAGTATATACGTCTGTAACGTCATATATCCTAACCTAAGGCAACCTAAAATCTCGGATGCAATATTTGACAACATTCCAGGCGTGTCGGTCCCTACCATCCGGAGGGAACAGTATATACGTCTATAACGTCATATATCCTAACCTAAGGCAACCTAATATCTCGGATGTAACATTTGACAACATTCCAGGCGTGTCGGTCCCTACGTCTCGGTGGTAACATTACATGCGTCTATAACGGTATATATCCTAATCTTAGGCAACCTAACATCTCGGATGTAACATTCTACAACATTCCAGGCGTGTCGGTCCCTACGTCTCGGTGGTAACATTACATGCGTCTATAACGTTATATATCCTAACCTAAGGCCACATAACATCTCGTATGTAATATTTGACAACATTCCTGGCGTGTCGAACCCTACCTCTCGGTGGGAACAGTATATACGTCTATAACGTCATATATCCTAACCTAAGGCAACATAACATCTCGGATGTAACATTTGACAACATTCCAGGCATGTCGGTCCCTACGTCTCGGTGGTAACATTACATGCGTCTATAACGGTATATATCCTAATCTTAGGCAACCTAACATCTCGGATGTAATATTCTACAACATTCCAGGCGTGTCGGACCCTACTTCCCGGTGGGAACATTATATGCGTCTATAACGGTATATATCATAATCTAAGGCAACCTAACATCTCGGATGTAATATTTGACAACATTCCTGGCCTGTCGAACACTACTTCCCGGGGGAACAGTATATACGTCTGTAACGTCATATATCCTAACCTAAGGCAACCTTACATCTCGGATGTAATATTCTACAACATTCCAGGCGTGTCGGACCCTACTTCTCGGTGGGAACATTATATGCGTCTATAACGTTATATATCCTAACCTAAGGCAACCTATCATCTCGGATGCAATATTTAACAACATTCCAGGCCTGTCGAACCCTACTTCTCGGAGGGAACAGTATATATGTCTATAACGGTATATATCCTAACCTAAGGCAACCTGACATCTCGGATGTAATATTCTACAACCTTCCAGGCGTGTCGGACCCTACTTCTCGGTGGGAACATTATATGCGTCTATAACGGTATATATCATAATCTAAGGCAACCTAACATCTCGGATGCAATATTTGACAACATTCCTGCCCTATCGAACCCTACTTCTCGGTGGGAACAGTATATACGTCCATAACGTTATATATCCTAACCTAAGGGAACCTAACATCTCGGATGCAATATCTGACAACATCCTGTCGAATCCTACTTCCCCGAGGGAACAGTATATACGTCTGTAACGTCATATATCCTAACCTAAGGCAACCTAACATCTCGGATGTAACATTGGACAACATTCCAGTCGTGTCGGTCCCTACGTCTCGGTGGTAACATTACATGCGTCTATAACGGCATATATCCTAATCTAAGGCAACCTAACATCTCGGATGCAATATTTGACAACATTCCTGGCCCGTCGAACCCTACTTCTCGGAGAGAACAGTATATACGTCTATAGCGGTATATATCCTAACCTAAGGCAACCTTACATCTCGGATGTAATATTCTACAACATTCCAGGCGTGTCGGACCCTCCTTCTCGTTGGGAACATTATATGCGTCTATAACGGTATATATCATAATCTAAGGCAACCTAACATCTCGGATGTAATATTTGACAACATTCCTGGCCTGTCGAACACTACTTCCCGGGGGAACAGTATATACGTCTGTAACGTCATATATCCTAACCTAAGGCAACCTAAAATCTCGGATGCAATATTTGACAACATTCCAGGCGTGTCGGTCCCTACCATCCGGAGGGAACAGTATATACGTCTATAACGTCATATATCCTAACCTAAGGCAACCTAACATCTCGGATGTAACATTTGACAACATTCCAGGCGTGTCGGTCCCTACGTCTCGGTGGTAACATTACATGCGTCTATAACGGTATATATCCTAATCTTAGGCAACCTAACATCTCGGATGTAACATTCTACAACATTCCAGGCGTGTCGGTCCCTACGTCTCGGTGGTAACATTACATGCGTCTATAACGTTATATATCCTAACCTAAGGCCACATAACATCTCGTATGTAATATTTGACAACATTCCTGGCGTGTCGAACCCTACCTCTCGGTGGGAACAGTATATACGTCTATAACGTCATATATCCTAACCTAAGGCAACATAACATCTCGGATGTAACATTTGACAACATTCCAGGCATGTCGGTCCCTACGTCTCGGTGGTAACATTACATGCGTCTATAACGGTATATATCCTAATCTTAGGCAACCTAACATCTCGGATGTAATATTCTACAACATTCCAGGCGTGTCGGACCCTACTTCCCGGTGGGAACATTATATGCGTCTATAACGGTATATATCATAATCTAAGGCAACCTAACATCTCGTATGTAATATTTGACAACATTCCTGGCGTGTCGAACCCTACCTCTCGGTGGGAACAGTATATACGTCTATAACGTCATATATCCTAACCTAAGGCAACCTAACATCTCGGATGTAACATTTGACAACATTCCAGGCATGTCGGTCCCTACGTCTCGGTGGTAACATTACATGCGTCTATAACGGTATATATCCTAATCTTAGGCAACCTAACATCTCGGATGTAATATTCTACAACATTCCAGGCGTGTCGGACCCTACTTCCCGGTGGGAACATTATATGCGTCTATAACGGTATATATCATAATCTAAGGCAACCTAACATCTCGGATGTAATATTTGACAACATTCCTGGCCTGTCGAACACTACTTCCCGGGGGAACAGTATATACGTCTGTAACGTCATATATCCTAACCTAAGGCAACCTAACGTCTCGGATGTAACATTTGACAACATTCCAGGCGTGTCGGTCCCTACGTCTCGGTGGTAACATTACATGCGTCTATAACGTTATATATCCTAACCTAAGGCGACGTAACATCTCGGATGCAATATTTGACAACATTCCTGGCCCGTCGAACCCTACTTCTCGGAGGGAACATTATATACGTCTATAACGTCATATATCCTATCCTGAGGCAACCTAACATCTCGGATGTAACATTTGACAACATTCCAGGCGTGTCGGTCCCTACGTCTCGGTGGTAACATTACATGCGTCTATAACGGTATATATCCTAATCTAAGGCAACCTAACATCTCGGATGCAATATTTGACAACATTCCTGGCCTGTCGAACCCTACTTCTCGGAGGGAACATTATATACGTCTGTAACGTCATATATCCTAACCTAAGACAACCTAACATCTCGGATCTAACATTTGACAACATTCCTGGCCCGTCGAACCCTACTTCTCGGAGGGAACAGTATATACGTCTATAACGTCATATATCCTTACCTAAGGCCACCTAACATCTCGGATGCAATATTTGACAACATTCCTGGCCTGTCGAACCCTACTTCTCGGAGGGAACAGTATATACGTCTATAACGTTATATATCCTAACCTAAGGCAACCTGACATCTCGGATGTATTATTCTACAGCATTCCAGGCGTGTCGGGCTCTACTTCTCGGTGGGAACATTATATGCGTCTATAACGTTGTATATCCTAATCTAAGGCAACCTAACATCTCGGATGCAATATTTGACAACATTCCTGGCCTGTCGAAACCTACTGCTCGGAGGGAACAGTATATACGTCTGTAACGTCATATATCCTAACCTAAGGCAACCTAACATCTCGGATGTAACATTTGACAGCATTCCAGGCGTGTCGGTCCCTACGTCTCGGTGGTAACATTACATGCGTCTATAACGTTATATATCCTAACCTAAGGCGACCTAACATCTCGGATGCAATATTTGACAACATTCCTGGCCTGTCGAACCCTACTTCTCGGAGGGAACAGTATATACGTCTATAACGGTATATATCCTAACCTAAGGCAACCTTACATCTCGGATGTAATATTCTACAACATTCCAGGCGTGTCGGTCCCTACTTCTCGGTGGGAACATTATATGCGTCTATAACGGTATATATCATAATCTAAGGCAACCTAACATCTCGGATGCAATATTTGACAACATTCCTGGCCTGTCGAACCCTACTTCTCGGAGGGAACAGTATATACGTCTATAACGTTATATATCCTATCCTAAGGCAACCTGACATCTCGGATGTATTATTCTACAACATTCCAGGCGTGTCGGACCCTACTTCTCGGTGGGAACATTATATGCGTCTATAACGTTGTATATCCTAATCTAAGGCAACCTAACATCTCGGATGCTATATTTGACAACATTCCCGGCCTGTCGAACCCTACCTCTCGGTGGGAACAGTATATACGTCTATAACGTCATACATCCTAACCTAAGGCAACCTAACATCTCGGATGTAACATTTGACAACATTCCAGGCATGTCGGTCCCTACGTCTCGGTGGTAACATTACATGCGTCTATAACGGTATATATCCTAATCTTAGGCAACCTAACATCTCGGATGTAACATTTTACAACATTCCAGGCGTGTCGGTCCCTACGTCTCGGTCGTAACATTACATGCGTCTATAACGTTATATATCCTAACCTAAGGCCACATAACATCTCGTATGTAATATTTGACAACATTCCTGGCGTGTCGAACCCTACCTCTCGGTGGGAACAGTATATACGTCTATAACGTCATATATCCTAATCTAAGGCAACCTAACATCTCGGATGCAATATTTGACAACATTCCTGGCTTGTCGAACCCTACTTCTCGGAGGGAACAGTATATATGTCTATAACGTTATATATCCTAACCTAAGGCAACCTGACATCTCGGATGTATTATTCTACAACATTCCAGGCGTGTCGGACCCTACTTCTCGGTGGGAACATTATATGCGTCTATAACGTTGTATATCCTAATCTAAGGCAACCTAACATGTCGGATGCTAAATTTGACAACATTCCCGGCCTGTCGAACCCTACGTCCCGGAGGGAGCAGTATATACGTCTATAACGGTATATATCCTAATCTAAGGCAACCTAACATCTCGGATGCAATATTTGACAACATTCCTGGCCTGTCGAACCCTACTTCTCGGAGGGAACATTATATACGTCTGTAACGTCATATATCCTAACCTAAGACAACCTAACATCAAGGATGTAACATTTGACAACATTCCAGGCGTGTCGGTCCCTACGTCTCGGTGGTAACATTAATGCGCCTATAACGGCAACGTAACAACTCGGATGTAATATTTTACAACATTGCTAGCGTTTCGGACCCTACTTCTCGGTGGGAACAGTATATACGTCCATAACGTTATATATCCTAACCTAAGGCAACCTTACATCTCGGATGTAATATTCTACAACATTCCAGGCGTGTCGGACCCTACTTCTCGGTGGGAACATTATATGCGTCTATAACGTTATATATCCTAACCTAAGGCAACCTATCATCTCGGATGCAATATTTAACAACATTCCAGGCCTGTCGAACCCTACTTCTCGGAGGGAACAGTATATATGTCTATAACGGTATATATCCTAACCTAAGGCAACCTGACATCTCGGATGTAATATTCTACAACCTTCCAGGCGTGTCGGACCCTACTTCTCGGTGGGAACATTATATGCGTCTATAACGGTATATATCATAATCTAAGGCAACCTAACATCTCGGATGCAATATTTGACAACATTCCTGCCCTATCGAACCCTACTTCTCGGTGGGAACAGTATATACGTCCATAACGTTATATATCCTAACCTAAGGGAACCTAACATCTCGGATGCAATATCTGACAACATCCTGTCGAATCCTACTTCCCCGAGGGAACAGTATATACGTCTGTAACGTCATATATCCTAACCTAAGGCAACCTAACATCTCGGATGTAACATTGGACAACATTCCAGTCGTGTCGGTCCCTACGTCTCGGTGGTAACATTACATGCGTCTATAACGGCATATATCCTAATCTAAGGCAACCTAACATCTCGGATGCAATATTTGACAACATTCCTGGCCCGTCGAACCCTACTTCTCGGAGAGAACAGTATATACGTCTATAGCGGTATATATCCTAACCTAAGGCAACCTTACATCTCGGATGTAATATTCTACAACATTCCAGGCGTGTCGGACCCTCCTTCTCGGTGGGAACATTATATGCGTCTATAACGGTATATATCATAATCTAAGGCAACCTAACATCTCGGATGTAATATTTGACAACATTCCTGGCCTGTCGAACACTACTTCCCGGGGGAACAGTATATACGTCTGTAACGTCATATATCCTAACCTAAGGCAACCTAAAATCTCGGATGCAATATTTGACAACATTCCAGGCGTGTCGGACCCTACCTCTCGGTGGGAACAGTATATACGTCTATAACGTCATATATCCTAACCTAAGGCAACCTAACATCTCGGATGTAACATTTGACAACATTCCAGGCATGTCGGTCCCTACGTCTCGGTGGTAACATTACATGCGTCTATAACGGTATATATCCTAATCTTAGGCAACCTAACATCTCGGATGTAATATTCTACAACATTCCAGGCGTGTCGGACCCTACTTCCCGGTGGGAACATTATATGCGTCTATAACGGTATATATCATAATCTAAGGCAACCTAACATCTCGGATGTAATATTTGACAACATTCCTGGCCTGTCGAACACTACTTCCCGGGGGAACAGTATATACGTCTGTAACGTCATATATCCTAACCTAAGGCAACCTAACGTCTCGGATGTAACATTTGACAACATTCCAGGCGTGTCGGTCCCTACGTCTCGGTGGTAACATTACATGCGTCTATAACGGTATATATCCTAATCTTAGGCAACCTAACATCTCGGATGTAATATTCTACAACATTCCAGGCGTGTCGGACCCTACTTCCCGGTGGGAACATTATATGCGTCTATAACGGTATATATCATAATCTAAGGCAACCTAACATCTCGGATGTAATATTTGACAACATTCCTGGCCTGTCGAACACTACTTCCCGGGGGAACAGTATATACGTCTGTAACGTCATATATCCTAACCTAAGGCAACCTAACGTCTCGGATGTAACATTTGACAACATTCCAGGCGTGTCGGTCCCTACGTCTCGGTGGTAACATTACATGCGTCTATAACGTTATATATCCTAACCTAAGGCGACGTAACATCTCGGATGCAATATTTGACAACATTCCTGGCCCGTCGAACCCTACTTCTCGGAGGGAACATTATATACGTCTATAACGTCATATATCCTTACCTAAGGCCACCTAACATCTCGGATGCAATATTTGACAACATTCCTGGCCTGTCGAACCCTACTTCTCGGAGGGAACAGTATATACGTCTATAACGTTATATATCCTAACCTAAGGCAACCTGACATCTCGGATGTATTATTCTACAGCATTCCAGGCGTGTCGGGCTCTACTTCTCGGTGGGAACATTATATGCGTCTATAACGTTGTATATCCTAATCTAAGGCAACCTAACATCTCGGATGCAATATTTGACAACATTCCTGGCCTGTCGAAACCTACTGCTCGGAGGGAACAGTATATACGTCTGTAGCGTCATATATCCTAACATAAGGCAACCTAACATCTCGGATGTAACATTTGACAACATTCCAGGCGTGTCCGTCCCTACGTGTCGGAGGTAACATTACATGCGTCTATAACTTTACATATACAAACCTAAGGCAACCTAAAATCTCGGATGCAATATTTGACAACATTCCTGGCCTGTCGAACCCTACCTCTCGGTGAGAACAGTATATACGTCTATAACGATATATATCCTAACCTAAGGCAACCTAACATCTCGGATGTCACATTTGACAACATTCCAGGCGTGTCGGTCCCTACGTCTCGGTGGTAACATTAATGCGTCTATAACGGCAACGTAACAACTCGGATGTAATATTTTACAACATTGCTGGCGTTTCGGACCCTACTTCTCGGTGGGAACAGTATATGCGTCTATAACGTTGTATATCCTAATCTAAGGCAACCTAACATCTCGGATGCAATATTTGACAACATTCCTGACCTGTCGAACCCTACTTCTCGGAGGGAACAGTATAGACGTCTATAACGGTATATATCATAATCTAAGGCAACCTAACATCTCGGATGCAATATTTGACAACATTCCTGGCCTGTCGAACCCTACTTCCCGGAGGGAACAGTATATACGTCTGTAACGTCATATATCCTAACCTAAGGCAACCTAACATCTCGGATGTAACATTTGACAACATTCCAGGCGTGTCGGTCCCTACGTCTCGGTGGTAACATTACATGCGTCTATAACGTTATATATCCTAACCTAAGGCGACCTAACATCTCGGATGCAATATTTGACAACATTCCTGGCCCGTCGAACCCTACTTCTCGGAGGGAACAGTATATACGTCTATAACGTCATATATCCTAACCTAAGGCAACCTAACATCTCGGATGTAACATTTGACAACATTCCAGGCGTGTCGGTCCCTACGTCTCGGTGGTAACATTACATGCGTCTATAACGGTATATATCCTAACCTAAGGCAACCTAACATCTCGGATGCAATATTTGACAACATTCCTGGCCTGTCGAACCGTACTTCTCGGAGGGAACAGTATATACGTCTATAACGTCATATATTCTTACCTGAGGCAACCTAACATCTCGGATGCAATATTTGACAACATTCCTGGCCTGTCGGACGCTACTTCTCGGAGGGAACAGTATATACGTCTATAACGTCATATATTCTTACCTGAGGCAACCTAACATCTCGGATGCAATATTTGACAACATTCCTGGCCTGTCGAACCCTACTTCTCGGAGGGAACAGTATATACGTCTATAACGGTATATATCCTAATCTAAGGCAACCTAACATCTCGGATGCAATATTTGACAACATTCCTGGCCTGTCGAAACCTACTGCTCGGAGGGAACAGTATATACGTCTATAACGGTATATATCCTAACCTAAGGCAACCTAACATCTCGGATGCAATATTTGACAACATTCCTGGCCTGTCGAACCGTACTTCTCGGAGGGAACAGTATATACGTCTATAACGTCATATATTCTTACCTGAGGCAACCTAACATCTCGGATGCAATATTTGACAACATTCCTGGCCTGTCGGACGCTACTTCTCGGAGGGAACAGTATATACGTCTATAACGTCATATATTCTTACCTGAGGCAACCTAACATCTCGGATGCAATATTTGACAACATTCCTGGCCTGTCGAACCCTACTTCTCGGAGGGAACAGTATATACGTCTATAACGGTATATATCCTAATCTAAGGCAACCTAACATCTCGGATGCAATATTTGACAACATTCCTGGCCTGTCGAACACTACTTCTCAGAGGGAACAGTATATACGTCTGTAACGTCATATATCCTAACCTAAGGCAACCTAACATCTCGGATGTAACATTTGACAACATTCCAGGCGTGTCGGTCCCTACGTCTCGGTGGTAACATTACATGCGTCTATAACGTTATATATCCTAACCTAAGGCGACCTAACATCTCGGATGCAATATTTGACAACATTCCTGGCCCGTCGAACCCTACTTCTCGGAGGGAACAGTATATACGTCTATAACGTCATATATCCTAACCTAAGGCAACCTAACATCTCGGATGTAACATTTGACAACATTCCAGGCGTGTCGCTCCCTACGTCTCGGTGGTAACATTACATGCGTCTATAACGGTATATATCCTAACCTAAGGCGACCTGACATCTCGGATGCAATATTTGACAACATTCCTGGCCCGTCGAACCCTACTTCTCGGAGGGAACAGTATATACGTCTATAACGTCATATATTCTTACCTGAGGCAACCTAACATCTCGGATGCAATATTTGACAACATTCCTGGCCTGTCGGACGCTACTTCTCGGAGGGAACAGTATATACGTCTATAACGTCATATATTCTTACCTGAGGCAACCTAACATCTCGGACGCAATATTTGACAACATTCCTGGCCTGTCGAACCCTACTTCTCGGAGGGAACAGTATATACGTCTATAACGGTATATATCCTAATCTAAGGCAACCTAACATCTCGGATGCAATATTTGACAACATTCCTGGCCTGTCGAACACTACTTCTCAGAGGGAACAGTATATACGTCTGTAACGTCATATATCCTAACCTAAGGCAACCTAACATCTCGGATGTAACATTTGACAACATTCCAGGCGTGTCGGTCCCTACGTCTCGGTGGTAACATTACATGCGTCTATAACGTTATATATCCTAACCTAAGGCGACCTAACATCTCGGATGCAATATTTGACAACATTCCTGGCCCGTCGAACCCTACTTCTCGGAGGGAACAGTATATACGTCTACAACGTCATATATCCTAACCTAAGGCAACCTAACATCTCGGATGTAACATTTGACAACATTCCAGGCGTGTCGCTCCCTACGTCTCGGTGGTAACATTACATGCGTCTATAACGGTATATATCCTAACCTAAGGCGACCTGACATCTCGGATGCAATATTTGACATCATTCCTGGACCGTCGAACCCTACTTCTCGGAGGGAACAGTATATACGTCTATAACGTCATATATCCTAACCTAAGTCAACCTAACATCTCGGATGCAATATTTGACAACATTCCAGGCGTGTCGGTCCCTACGTCTCGGTGGTAACATTACATGCGTCTATAACGTTATATATCCTAACCTAAGGCGACCTAACATCTCGGATGCAATATTTGACAACATTCCTGGCCCGTCGAACCCTACTTCTCGGAGGGAACAGTATATACGCCTATAACGTCATATATCCTAACCTAAGGCAACCTAACATCTCGGATGTAACATTTGACAACATTCCAGGCGTGTCGGTCCCTACGTCTCGGTGGTAACATTACATGCGTCTATAACGGTATATATCCTAACCTAAGGCAACCTAACATCTCGGATGCAATATTTGACAACATTCCTGGCCTGTCGAACCGTACTTCTCGGAGGGAACAGTATATACGTCTATAACGTCATATATCCTAACCTGAGGCAACCTAACATCTCGGATGTAACATTTGACAACATTCCAGGCGTGTCGGTCCCTACGTCTCGGTGGTAACATTACATGCGTCTATAACGGTATATATCCTAACCTAAGGCAACCTAACATCTCGGATGCAATATTTGACAACATTCCTGGCCTGTCGAACCCTACTTCTCGGAGGGAACAGTATATACGTCTATAACGTCATATATCCTAACCTGAGGCAACCTAACATCTCGCATGTAACATTTGACAACATTCCAGGCGTGTCGGTCCCTACGTCTCGGTGGTAACATTACATGCGTCTATAACGTTATATATCCTAACCTAAGGCGACCTAACATCTCGGATGTAACATTTGACAACATTCCAGGCGTGTCGGTCCCTACGTCTCGGTGGTAACATTACATGCGTCTATAACGGTATATATCCTAACCTAAGGCAACCTAACATCTCGGATGCAATATTTGACAACATTCCTGGCCTGTTCGACCGTACTTCTCGGAGGGAACAGTATATACGTCTATAACGTCATATATCCTAACCTGAGGCAACCTAACATCTCGGATGTAACATTTGACAACATTTCAGGCGTGTCGGTCCCTACGTCTCGGTGGTAACATTGCATGCGTCTATAACGTTATATATCCTAACCTAAGGCAACCTAACATCTCGGATGCAATATTTGACAACATTCCTAGCCTGTCGAACCCTACTTCTCGGAGGGAACAGTATATACGTCTATAACGTCATATATTCTTACCTGAGGCAACCTAACATCTCGGATGCAATATTTGACAACATTCCTGGCCTGTCGGACCCTACTTCTCGGAGGGAACAGTATATACGTCTATAACGTCATATATTCTTACCTGAGGCAACCTAACATCTCGGATATAATATTTGACAACATTCCTGGCCTGTCGAACCCTACTTCTCGGAGGGAACAGTATATACGTCTATAACGGTATATATCCTAATCTAAGGCAACCTAACATCTCGGATGCAATATTTGACAACATTCCTGGCCTGTTGAACACTACTTCTCGGAGGGAACAGTATATACGTCTGCAACGTCATGTATCCTAACCTAAGGCAACCTAACATCTCGGATGTAACATTTGACAACATTCCAGGCGTGTCGGTCCCTACGTCTCGGTGGTAAAATTACATGCGTCTATAACGGTATATATCCTAACCTAAGGCAACCTAACATCTCGGATGCAATATTTGACAACATTCCTGGCCTGTCGAACCGTACTTCTCGGAGGGAACAGTATATACGTCTATAACGTCATATATACTAACCTAAGGCAACCTAACATCTCGGATGTAACATTTGACAACATTCCAGGCGTGTCGGTCCCTACGTCTCGGTGGTAACATTACATGCGTCTATAACGTTATATATCCTAACCTAAGGCAACCTATCATCTCGGATGCAATATTTGACAACATTCCTGGCCTGTCGAACCCTACTTCTCGGTGGGAACAGTATATACGTCCATAACGTTATATATCCTAACCTAAGGCAACCTAACATCTCGGATGCAATATCTGACAACATTCCTGGCCTGTCGAACCCTACTTCCCCGAGGGAACACTATATACGTCTGTAACGTCATATATCCTAACCTAAGGCAACCTAACATCTCGGATGTAACATTTGACAACATTCCAGGCGTGTCGGTCCCTACGTCTCGGTGGTAACATTACATGCGTCTATAACGGTATATATCCTAATCTAAGGCAACCTAACATCTCGGATGCAATATCTGACAACATTCCTGGCCTGTCGAACCCTACTTCCCCGAGGGAACACTATATACGTCTGTAACGTCATATATCCTAACCTAAGGCAACCTAACATCTCGGATGTAACATTTGACAACATTCCAGGCGTGTCGGTCCCTACGTCTCGGTGGTAACATTACATGCGTCTATAACGGTATATATCCTAATCTAAGGCAACCTAACATCTCGGATGCAATATTTGACAACATTCCTGGCCTGTCGAACCCTACTTCTCGGAAGGAACAGTATATACGTCTATAACGTTATATATCCTAACCTAAGGCAACCTGACATCTCGGATGTATTATTCTACAACATTCCAGGCGTGTCGGACCCTACTTCTCGGTGGGAACATTATATGCGCCTATAACGTTGTATATCCTAATCTAAGGCAACCAAACATCTAGGATGCTATATTTGACAACATTCCCGGCCTGTCGAACCCTACGTCCCGGAGGGAACAGTATATACGTCTATAACGGTATATATCCTAATCTAAGGCAACCTAACATCTCGGATGCAATATTTGACAACATTCCTGGCCTGTCGAACCCTACTTCTCGGAGGGAACATTATATACGTCTGTAACGTCATATATCCTAACCTAAGACAACCTAACATCAAGGATGTAACATTTGACAACATTCCAGGCGTGTCGGTCCCTACGTCTCGGTGGTAACATTACATGCGTCTATAACGTTATATATCCTAACCTAAGGCAACCTAACATCTCGGATGCAATATTTGACAACATTCCTGGCCTGTCGAACCCTACCATCCGGAGGGAACAGTATATACGTCTATAACGTCATATATCCTAACCTAAGGCAACCTAACATCTCGGATGTAACATTTGACAACATTCCAGGCGTGTCGGTCCCTACGTCTCGGTGGTAACATTACATGCGTCTATAACGGTATATATCCTAACCTAAGGCAACCTAACATCTCGGATGCAATATTTGACAACATTCCTGGCCTGTCGAACCGTACTTCTCGGAGGGAACAGTATATACGTCTATAACGTCACATATCCTAACCTGAGGCAACCTAACATCTCGGATGTAACATTTGACAACATTTCAGGCGTGTCGGTCCCTACGTCTCGGTGGTAACATTGCATGCGTCTATAACGTTATATATCCTAACCTATGGCAACCTAACATCTCGGATGCAATATTTGACAACATTCCTGGCCTGTCGAACCCTACTTCTCGGAGGGAACAGTATATACGTCTATAACGTCATATATTCTTACCTGAGGCAACCTAACATCTCGGATGCAATATTTTACAACATTCCTGGCCTGTCGAACCCTACTTCTCGGAGGGAACAGTATATACGTCTATAACGTTATATATTCTTACCTGAGGCAACCTAACATCTCGGATGCAATATTTGACAACATTCCTGGCTTGTCGAACCCTACTTCTCGGAGGGAACAGTATATACGTCTATAACGGTATATATCCTAATCTAAGGCAACCTAACATCTCGGATGCAATATTTGACAACATTCCTGGCCTGTCGAACACTACTTCTCGGAGGGAACAGTATATGCGTCTATAACGGTATATATCATAATCTATGGCAACCTAACATCTCGGATGCAATATTTGACAACATTCCTGGCCTATCGAACCCTACTTCTCGGTGGGAACAGTATATACGTCCATAACGTTATATATCCTAACCTAAGGCAACCTAACATCTCGGATGCTATATTTGACAACATTCCCGGCCTGTCGAACCCTACTTCTCGGAGGGAACAGTATATACGTCTATAACGGTATATATCCTAATCTAAGGCAACCTAACATCTCGGATGCAATATTTGATAACATTCCTGGCCTGTCGAACACTACTTCTCGGAGGGAACGGTATATACGTCTGTAACGTCATATATCCTAACCTAAGGCAACCTAACATCTCGGATGCAATATTTGACAACATTCCTGGCCTGTCGAACCGTACTTCTCGGAGGGAACAGTATATACGTCTATAACGTCATATATCCTAACCTGATGCAACCTAACATCTCGGATGTAACATTTGACAACATTTCAGGCGTGTCGGTCCCTACGTCTCGGTGGTAACATTGCATGCGTCTATAACGTTATATATCCTAACCTAAGGCAACCTAACATCTCGGATGCAATATTTGACAACATTCCTGGCCTGTCGAACCCTACTTCTCGGAGGGAACAGTATATACGTCTATAACGTCATATATTCTTACCTGAGGCAACCTAACATCTCGGATGCAATATTTGACAACATTCCTGGCCTGTCGAACCCTACTTCTCGGAGGGAACAGTATATACGTCTATAACGTCATATATTCTTACCTGAGGCAACCTAACATCTCGGATGCAATATTTGACAACATTCCTGGCCTGTCGAACCCTACTTCTCGGAGGGAACAGTATATACGTCTATAACGGTATATATCCTAATCTAAGGCAACCTAACATCTCGGATGCAATATTTGACAACATTCCTGGCCTGTCGGACACTACTTCTCGGAGGGAATAGTATATACGTCTATAACGGTATATATCCTAACCTAAGGCAACCTAACATCTCGGATGCAATATTTGACAACATTCCTGGCCTGTCGAACCGTACTTCTCGGAGGGAACAGTATATACGTCTATAACGTCATATATCCTAACCTGAGGCAACCTAACATCTCGGATGTAACATTTGACAACATTTCAGGCGTGTCGGTCCCTACGTCTCGGTGGTAACATTGCATGCGTCTATAACGTTATATATCCTAACCTATGGCAACCTAACATCTCGGATGCAATATTTGACAACATTCCTGGCCTGTCGAACCCTACTTCTCGGAGGGAACAGTATATACGTCTATAACGTCATATATTCTTACCTGAGGCAACCTAACATCTCGGATGCAATATTTGACAACATTCCTGGCCTGTCGAACCCTACTTCTCGGAGGGAACAGTATATACGTCTATAACGTCATATATTCTTACCTGAGGCAACCTAACATCTCGGATGCAATATTTGACAACATTCCTGGCCTGTCGAACCCTACTTCTCGGAGGGAACAGTATATACGTCTATAACGGTATATATCCTAATCTAAGGCAACCTAACATCTCGGATGCAATATTTGACAACATTCCTGGCCTGTCGAACACTACTTCTCGGAGGGAACAGTATATGCGTCTATAACGGTATATATCATAATCTATGGCAACCTAACATCTCGGTTGCAATATTTGACAACATTCCTGGCCTATCGAACCCTACTTCTCGGTGGGAACAGTATATACGTCCATAACGTTATATATCCTAACCTAAGGCAACCTAACATCTCGGATGCTATATTTGACAACATTCCCGGCCTGTCGAACCCTACTTCTCGGAGGGAACAGTATATACGTCTATAACGGTATATATCCTAATCTAAGGCAACCTAACATCTCGGATGCAATATTTGATAACATTCCTGGCCTGTCGAACACTACTTCTCGGAGGGAACAGTATATACGTCTGTAACGTCATATATCCTAACCTAAGGCAACCTAACATCTCGGATGCAATATTTGACAACATTCCTGGCCTGTCGAACCGTACTTCTCGGAGGGAACAGTATATACGTCTATAACGTCATATATCCTAACCTGATGCAACCTAACATCTCGGATGTAACATTTGACAACATTTCAGGCGTGTCGGTCCCTACGTCTCGGTGGTAACATTGCATGCGTCTATAACGTTATATATCCTAACCTAAGGCAACCTAACATCTCGGATGCAATATTTGACAACATTCCTGGCCTGTCGAACCCTACTTCTCGGAGGGAACAGTATATACGTCTATAACGGTATATATCCTAATCTAAGGCAACCTAACATCTCGGATGCAATATTTGACAACATTCCTGGCCTGTCGAACCCTACTTCTCGGAGGGAACATTATATACGTCTGTAACGTCATATATCCTAACCTAAGACAACCTAACATCAAGGATGTAACATTTGACAACATTCCAGGCGTGTCGGTCCCTACGTCTCGGTGGTAACATTAATGCGCCTATAACGGCAACGTAACAACTCGGATGTAATATTTTACAACATTGCTAGCGTTTCGGACCCTACTTCTCGGTGGGAACAGTATATATGTCCATAACGTTATATATCCTAACCTAAGGCAACCTTACATCTCGGATGTAATATTCTACAACATTCCAGGCGTGTCGGACCCTACTTCTCGGTGGGAACATTATATGCGTCTATAACGTTATATATCCTAACCTAAGGCAACCTATCATCTCGGATGCAATATTTAACAACATTCCAGGCCTGTCGAACCCTACTTCTCGGAGGGAACAGTATATATGTCTATAACGGTATATATCCTAACCTAAGGCAACCTGACATCTCGGATGTAATATTCTACAACCTTCCAGGCGTGTCGGACCCTACTTCTCGGTGGGAACATTATATGCGTCTATAACGGTATATATCATAATCTAAGGCAACCTAACATCTCGGATGCAATATTTGACAACATTCCTGCCCTATCGAACCCTACTTCTCGGTGGGAACAGTATATACGTCCATAACGTTATATATCCTAACCTAAGGGAACCTAACATCTCGGATGCAATATCTGACAACATCCTGTCGAACCCTACTTCCCCGAGGGAACAGTATATACGTCTGTAACGTCATATATCCTAACCTAAGGCAACCTAACATCTCGGATGTAACATTTGACAACATTCCAGTCGTGTCGGTCCCTACGTCTCGGTGGTAACATTACATGCGTCTATAACGGCATATATCCTAATCTAAGGCAACCTAACATCTCGGATGCAATATTGGACAACATTCCTGGCCCGTCGAACCCTACTTCTCGGAGAGAACAGTATATACGTCTATAACGGTATATATCCTAACCTAAGGCAACCTTACATCTCGGATGTAATATTCTACAACATTCCAGGCGTGTCGGACCCTCCTTCTCGGTGGGAACATTATATGCGTCTATAACGGTATATATCATAATCTAAGGCAACCTAACATCTCGGATGTAATATTTGACAACATTCCTGGCCTGTCGAACACTACTTCCCGGGGGAACAGTATATACGTCTGTATCGTCATATATCCTAACATAAGGCAACCTAACATCTCGGATGTAACATTTGACAACATTCCAGGCGTGTCGGTCCCTACGTCTCGGTGGTAACATTACATGCGTCTATAACGTTATATATCCTAACCTAAGGCGACGTAACATCTCGGATGCAATATTTGACAACATTCCTGGCCCGTCGAACCCTACTTGTCGGAGGGAACATTATATACGTCTATAACGTCATATATCCTATCCTGAGGCAACCTAACATCTCGGATGTAACATTTGACAACATTCCAGGCGTGTCGGTCCCTACGTCTCGGTGGTAACATTACATGCGTCTATAACGGTATATATCCTAATCTAAGGCAACCTAACATCTCGGATGCAATATTTGACAACATTCCTGGCCTGTCGAACACTACTTCTCGGAGGGAACAGTATATACGTCTGTAACGTCATATATCCTAACCTAAGGCAACCTAACATCTCGGATGTAACATTTGACAACATTCCAGGCGTGTCGGTCCCTACGTCTCGGTGGTAACATTACATGCGTCTATAACGTTATATATCCTAACCTAAGGCGACGTAACATCTCGGATGCAATATTTGACAACATTCCTGGCCCGTCGAACCCTACTTCTCGGAGGGAACAGTATATACGTCTATAACGTCATATACCCTATCCTGAGGCAACATAACATCTCGGATGTAACATTTGACAACATTCCAGGCGTGTCGGTCCCTACGTCTCGGTGGTAACATGACATGCCTCTATAACGGTATATATCCTAATCTAAGGCAACCTAACATCTCGGATGCAATATTTGACAACATTCCTGGCCTGTCGAACCCTACTTCTCGGAGGGAACAGTATATACGTCTATAACGTTATATATCCTATCCTAAGGCAACCTGACATCTCGGATGTATTATTCTACAACATTCCAGGCGTGTCGGACCCTACTTCTCGGTGGGAACATTATATGCGTCTATAACGTTGTATATCCTAATCTAAGGCAACCTAACATCTCGGATGCTATATTTGACAACATTCCCGGCCTGTCGAACCCTACCTCTCGGTGGGAACAGTATATACGTCTATAACGTCATATATCCTAACCTAAGGCAACCTAACATCTCGGATGTAACATTTGACAACATTCCAGGCATGTCGGTCCCTACGTCTCGGTGGTAACACTACATGCGTCTATAACGGTATATATCCTAATCTTAGGCAACCTAACATCTCGGATGTAACATTTTACAACATTCCAGGCGTGTCGGTCCCTACGTCTCGGTCGTAACATTACATGCGTCTATAACGTTATATATCCTAACCTAAGGCCACATAACATCGCGTATGTAATATTTGACAACATTCCTGGCGTGTCGAACCCTACTTCTCGGTGGGAACATTATATGCGTCTATAACGGTATATATCCTAATCTAAGGCAACCTAACATCTCGGATGCAATATTTGACAACATTCCTGGCCTGTCGAACCCTACTTCTCGGAGGGAACAGTATATACGTCTATAACGTTATATATCCTATCCTAAGGCAACCTGACATCTCGGATGTATTATTCTACAACATTCCAGGCGTGTCGGACCCTACTTCTCGGTGGGAACATTATATGCGTCTATAACGTTGTATATCCTAATCTAAGGCAACCTAACATCTCGGATGCTATATTTGACAACATTCCCGGCCTGTCGAACCCTACCTCTCGGTGGGAACAGTATATACGTCTATAACGTCATATATCCTAACCTAAGGCAACCTAACATCTCGGATGTAACATTTGACAACATTCCAGGCATGTCGGTCCCTACGTCTCGGTGGTAACACTACATGCGTCTATAACGGTATATATCCTAATCTTAGGCAACCTAACATCTCGGATGTAACATTTTACAACATTCCAGGCGTGTCGGTCCCTACGTCTCGGTCGTAACATTACATGCGTCTATAACGTTATATATCCTAACCTAAGGCCACATAACATCGCGTATGTAATATTTGACAACATTCCTGGCGTGTCGAACCCTACCTCTCGGTGGGAACAGTATATACGTCTATAACGTCATATATCCTAATCTAAGGCAACCTAACATCTCGGATGCAATATTTGACAACATTCCTGGCTTGTCGAACCCTACTTCTCGGAGGGAACAGTATATATGTCTATAACGTTATATATCCTAACCTAAGGCAACCTGACATCTCGGATGTATTATTCTACAACATTCCAGGCGTGTCGGACCCTACTTCTCGGTGGGAACATTATATGCGTCTATAACGTTGTATATCCTAATCTAAGGCAACCTAACATGTCGGATGCTAAATTTGACAACATTCCCGGCCTGTCGAACCCTACGTCCCGGAGGGAGCAGTATATACGTCTATAACGGTATATATCCTAATCTAAGGCAACCTAACATCTCGGATGCAATATTTGACAACATTCCTGGCCTGTCGAACCCTACTTCTCGGAGGGAACATTATATACGTCTGTAACGTCATATATCCTAACCTAAGACAACCTAACATCAAGGATGTAACATTTGACAACATTCCAGGCGTGTCGGTCCCTACGTCTCGGTGGTAACATTAATGCGCCTATAACGGCAACGTAACAACTCGGATGTAATATTTTACAACATTGCTAGCGTTTCGGACCCTACTTCTCGGTGGGAACAGTATATATGTCCATAACGTTATATATCCTAACCTAAGGCAACCTTACATCTCGGATGTAATATTCTACAACATTCCAGGCGTGTCGGACCCTACTTCTCGGTGGGAACATTATATGCGTCTATAACGTTATATATCCTAACCTAAGGCAACCTATCATCTCGGATGCAATATTTAACAACATTCCAGGCCTGTCGAACCCTACTTCTCGGAGGGAACAGTATATATGTCTATAACGGTATATATCCTAACCTAAGGCAACCTGACATCTCGGATGTAATATTCTACAACCTTCCAGGCGTGTCGGACCCTACTTCTCGGTGGGAACATTATATGCGTCTATAACGGTATATATCATAATCTAAGGCAACCTAACATCTCGGATGCAATATTTGACAACATTCCTGCCCTATCGAACCCTACTTCTCGGTGGGAACAGTATATACGTCCATAACGTTATATATCCTAACCTAAGGGAACCTAACATCTCGGATGCAATATCTGACAACATCCTGTCGAACCCTACTTCCCCGAGGGAACAGTATATACGTCTGTAACGTCATATATCCTAACCTAAGGCAACCTAACATCTCGGATGTAACATTTGACAACATTCCAGTCGTGTCGGTCCCTACGTCTCGGTGGTAACATTACATGCGTCTATAACGGCATATATCCTAATCTAAGGCAACCTAACATCTCGGATGCAATATTGGACAACATTCCTGGCCCGTCGAACCCTACTTCTCGGAGAGAACAGTATATACGTCTATAACGGTATATATCCTAACCTAAGGCAACCTTACATCTCGGATGTAATATTCTACAACATTCCAGGCGTGTCGGACCCTCCTTCTCGGTGGGAACATTATATGCGTCTATAACGGTATATATCATAATCTAAGGCAACCTAACATCTCGGATGTAATATTTGACAACATTCCTGGCCTGTCGAACACTACTTCCCGGGGGAACAGTATATACGTCTGTAGCGTCATATATCCTAACATAAGGCAACCTAACATCTCGGATGTAACATTTGACAACATTCCAGGCGTGTCGGTCCCTACGTCTCGGTGGTAACATTACATGCGTCTATAACGTTATATATCCTAACCTAAGGCGACGTAACATCTCGGATGCAATATTTGACAACATTCCTGGCCCGTCGAACCCTACTTGTCGGAGGGAACATTATATACGTCTATAACGTCATATATCCTATCCTGAGGCAACCTAACATCTCGGATGTAACATTTGACAACATTCCAGGCGTGTCGGTCCCTACGTCTCGGTGGTAACATTACATGCGTCTATAACGGTATATATCCTAATCTAAGGCAACCTAACATCTCGGATGCAATATCTGACAACATTCCTGGCCTGTCGAACCCTACTTCTCGGAGGGAACATTATATACGTCTGTAACGTCATATATCCTAACCTAAGACAACCTAACATCTCGGATCTAACATTTGACAACATTCCTGGCCCGTCGAACCCTACTTCTCGGAGGGAACAGTATATACGTCTATAACGTCATATATCCTTACCTAAGGCCACCTAACATCTCGGATGCAATATTTGACAACATTCCTGGCCTGTCGAACCCTACTTCTCGGAGGGAACAGTATATACGTCTATAACGTTATATATCCTAACCTAAGGCAACCTGACATCTCGGATGTATTATTCTACAGCATTCCAGGCGTGTCGGGCTCTACTTCTCGGTGGGAACATTATATGCGTCTATAACGTTGTATATCCTAATCTAAGGCAACCTAACATCTCGGATGCAATATTTGACAACATTCCTGGCCTGTCGAAACCTACTGCTCGGAGGGAACAGTATATACGTCTGTAGCGTCATATATCCTAACATAAGGCAACCTAACATCTCGGATGTAACATTTGACAACATTCCAGGCGTGTCCGTCCCTACGTGTCGGAGGTAACATTACATGCGTCTATAACTTTACATATACAAACCTAAGGCAACCTAAAATCTCGGATGCAATATTTGACAACATTCCTGGCCTGTCGAACCCTACCTCTCGGTGGGAACAGTATATACGTCTATAACGATATATATCCTAACCTAAGGCAACCTAACATCTCGGATGTCACATTTGACAACATTCCAGGCGTGTCGGTCCCTACGTCTCGGTGGTGACATTAATGCGTCTATAACGGCAACGTAACAACTCGGATGTAATATTTTACAACATTGCTGGCGTTTCGGACCCTACTTCTCGGTGGGAACAGTATATACGTCCATAACGTTATATATCATAACCTAAGGCAACCTTACATCTCGGATGTAATATTCTACAACATTGCAGGCGTGTCGGACCCTACTTCTCGGTGGGAACATTATATGCGTCTATAACGTTGTATATCCTAATCTAAGGCAACCTAACATCTCGGATGCAATATTTGACAACATTCCTGACCTGTCGAACCCTACTTCTCGGAGGGAACAGTATAGACGTCTATAACGGTATATATCATAATCTAAGGCAACCTAACATCTCGGATGCAATATTTGACAACATTCCTGGCCTGTCGAACCCTACTTCCCGGAGGGAACAGTATATACGTCTGTAACGTCATATATCCTAACCTAAGGCAACCTAACATCTCGGATGTAACATTTGACAACATTCCAGGCGTGTCGGTCCCTACGTCTCGGTGGTAACATTACATGCGTCTATAACGTTATATATCCTAACCTAAGGCGACGTAACATCTCGGATGCAATATTTGACAACATTCCTGGCCTATCGAACCCTACTTCTCGGTGGGAACGGTATATACGTCCATAACGTTATATATCCTAACCTAAGGCAACCTAACATCTCGGATGCAATATCTGACAACATTCCTGGCCTGTCGAACCCTACTTCCCCGAGGGATCAGTATATACGTCTGTAACGTCATATATCCTAACCTAAGGCAACCTAACATCTCGGATGTAACATTTGACAACATTCCAGGCGTGTCGGTCCCTACGTCTCGGTGGTAACATTACATGCGTCTATAACGGCATATATCCTAATCTAAGGCAACCTAACATCTCGGATGCAATATTGGACAACATTCCTGGCCCGTCGAACCCTACTTCTCGGAGAGAACAGTATATACGTCTATAACGGTATATATCCTAACCTAAGGCAACCTTACATCTCGGATGTAATATTCTACAACATTCCAGGCGTGTCGGACCCTCCTTCTCGGTGGGAACATTATATGCGTCTATAACGGTATATATCATAATCTAAGGCAACCTAACATCTCGGATGTAATATTTGACAACATTCCTGGCCTGTCGAACACTACTTCCCGGGGGAACAGTATATACGTCTGTAGCGTCATATATCCTAACATAAGGCAACCTAACATCTCGGATGTAACATTTGACAACATTCCAGGCGTGTCGGTCCCTACGTCTCGGTGGTAACATTACATGCGTCTATAACGTTATATATCCTAACCTAAGGCGACGTAACATCTCGGATGCAATATTTGACAACATTCCTGGCCCGTCGAACCCTACTTGTCGGAGGGAACATTATATACGTCTATAACGTCATATATCCTATCCTGAGGCAACCTAACATCTCGGATGTAACATTTGACAACATTCCAGGCGTGTCGGTCCCTACGTCTCGGTGGTAACATTACATGCGTCTATAACGGTATATATCCTAATCTAAGGCAACCTAACATCTCGGATGCAATATTTGACAACATTCCTGGCCTGTCGAACCCTACTTCTCGGAGGGAACATTATATACGTCTGTAACGTCATATATCCTAACCTAAGACAACCTAACATCTCGGATCTAACATTTGACAACATTCCTGGCCCGTCGAACCCTACTTCTCGGAGGGAACAGTATATACGTCTATAACGTCATATATCCTTACCTAAGGCCACCTAACATCTCGGATGCAATATTTGACAACATTCCTGGCCTGTCGAACCCTACTTCTCGGAGGGAACAGTATATACGTCTATAACGTTATATATCCTAACCTAAGGCAACCTGACATCTCGGATGTATTATTCTACAGCATTCCAGGCGTGTCGGGCTCTACTTCTCGGTGGGAACATTATATGCGTCTATAACGTTGTATATCCTAATCTAAGGCAACCTAACATCTCGGATGCAATATTTGACAACATTCCTGGCCTGTCGAAACCTACTGCTCGGAGGGAACAGTATATACGTCTGTAGCGTCATATATCCTAACATAAGGCAACCTAACATCTCGGATGTAACATTTGACAACATTCCAGGCGTGTCCGTCCCTACGTGTCGGAGGTAACATTACATGCGTCTATAACTTTACATATACAAACCTAAGGCAACCTAAAATCTCGGATGCAATATTTGACAACATTCCTGGCCTGTCGAACCCTACCTCTCGGTGGGAACAGTATATACGTCTATAACGATATATATCCTAACCTAAGGCAACCTAACATCTCGGATGTCACATTTGACAACATTCCAGGCGTGTCGGTCCCTACGTCTCGGTGGTAACATTAATGCGTCTATAACGGCAACGTAACAACTCGGATGTAATATTTTACAACATTGCTGGCGTTTCGGACCCTACTTCTCGGTGGGAACAGTATATACGTCCATAACGTTATATATCATAACCTAAGGCAACCTTACATCTCGGATGTAATATTCTACAACATTGCAGGCGTGTCGGACCCTACTTCTCGGTGGGAACATTATATGCGTCTATAACGTTGTATATCCTAATCTAAGGCAACCTAACATCTCGGATGCAATATTTGACAACATTCCTGACCTGTCGAACCCTACTTCTCGGAGGGAACAGTATAGACGTCTATAACGGTATATATCATAATCTAAGGCAACCTAACATCTCGGATGCAATATTTGACAACATTCCTGGCCTGTCGAACCCTACTTCCCGGAGGGAACAGTATATACGTCTGTAACGTCATATATCCTAACCTAAGGCAACCTAACATCTCGGATGTAACATTTGACAACATTCCAGGCGTGACGGTCCCTACGTCTCGGTGGTAACATTACATGCGTCTATAACGTTATATATCCTAACCTAAGGCAACCTATCATCTCGGATGCAATATTTGACAACATTCCTGGCCTATCGAACCCTACTTCTCGGTGGGAACGGTATATACGTCCATAACGTTATATATCCTAACCTAAGGCAACCTAACATCTCGGATGCAATATCTGACAACATTCCTGGCCTGTCGAACCCTACTTCCCCGAGGGATCAGTATATACGTCTGTAACGTCATATATCCTAACCTAAGGCAACCTAACATCTCGGATGTAACATTTGACAACATTCCAGGCGTGTCGGTCCCTACGTCTCGGTGGTAACATTACATGCGTCTATAACGTTATATATCCTAACCTAAGGCGACGTAACATCTCGGATGCAATATTTGACAACATTCCTGACCTGTCGAACCCTACCTCTCGGTGGGAACAGTATATACGTCTATAACGATATATATCCTAACCTAAGGCAACCTAACATCTCGGATGTCACATTTGACAACATTCCAGGCGTGTCGGTCCCTACGTCTCGGTGGTAACATTAATGCGTCTATAACGGCAACGTAACAACTCGGATGTAATATTTTACAACATTGCTGGCGTTTCGGACCCTACTTCTCGGTGGGAACAGTATATACGTCCATAACGTTATATATCATAACCTAAGGCAACCTTACATCTCGGATGTAATATTCTACAACATTGCAGGCGTGTCGGACCCTACTTCTCGGTGGGAACATTATATGCGTCTATAACGTTGTATATCCTAATCTAAGGCAACCTAACATCTCGGATGCAATATTTGACAACATTCCTGACCTGTCGAACCCTACTTCTCGGAGGGAACAGTATATACGTCTATAACGTTATATATCCTAACCTAAGGCAACCTGACATCTCGGATGTATTATTCTACAGCATTCCAGGCGTGTCGGACCCTACTTCTCGGTGGGAACATTATATGCGTCTATAACGTTGTATATCCTAATCTAAGGCAACCTAACATCTCGGATGCAATATTTGACAACATTCCTGGCCTGTCGAAACCTACTGCTCGGAGGGAACAGTATATACGTCTGTAGCGTCATATATCCTAACATAAGGCAACCTAACATCTCGGATGTAACATTTGACAACATTCCAGGCGTGTCCGTCCCTACGTGTCGGAGGTAACATTACATGCGTCTATAACGTTACATATCCAAACCTAAGGCAACCTAAAATCTCGGATGCAATATTTGACAACATTCCTGGCCTGTCGAACCCTACCTCTCGGTGGGAACAGTATATACGTCTATAACGATATATATCCTAACCTAAGGCAACCTAACGTCTCGGATGTCACATTTGACAACATTCCAGGCGTGTCGGTCCCTACGTCTCGGTGGTAACATTAATGCCTCTATAACGGCAACGTAACAACTCGGATGTAATATTTTACAACATTGCTGGCGTTTCGGACCCTACTTCTCGGTGGGAACGTTATATGCGTCTATAACGTTGTATATCCTAATCTAAGGCAACCTAACATCTCGGATGCAATATTTGACAACATTCCTGGCCTGTCGAACCCTACTTCTCGGAGGGAACAGTATAGACGTCTGTAACGGTATATATCATAATCTAAGGCAACCTAACATCTCGGATGCAATATTTGACAACATTCCTGGCCTGTCGAACCCTACTTCCCGGAGGGAACAGTATATACGTCTGTAACGTCATATATCCTAACCTAAGGCAACCTAACATCTCGGATGTAACATTTGACAACATTCCAGGCGTGACGGTCCCTACGTCTCGGTGGTAACATTACATGCGTCTATAACGTTATATATCCTAACCTAAGGCAACCTATCATCTCGGATGCAATATTTGACAACATTCCTGGCCTGTCGAACCCTACTTCTCGGAGGGAACAGTATATATGTCTATAACGGTATATATCCTAACCTAAGGCAACCTGACATCTCGGATGTAATGTTCTACAACCTTCCAGGCGTGTCGGACCCTACTTCTCGGTGGGAACATTGTATGCGTCTATAACGGTATATATCATAATCTAAGGCAACCTAACATCTCGGATGCAATATTTGACAACATTCCTGGCTTATCGAACCCTACTTCTCGGTGGGAACAGTATATACGTCCATAACGTTATATATCCTAACCTAAGGCAACCTAACATCTCGGACGCAATATCTGACAACATTCCTGGCCTGTCGAACCCTACTTCCCCGAGGGAACAGTATATACGTCTGTAACGTCATATATCCTAACCTAAGGCAACCTAACATCTCGGATGTAACATTTGACAACATTCCAGGCGTGTCGGTCCCTACGTCTCGGTGGTAACATTACATGCGTCTATAACGGTATATATCCTAATCTTAGGCAACCTAACATCTCGGATGCAATATTTGACAACATTCCTGGCCTGTCGAACCCTACTTCTCGGAGGGAACAGTATATACGTCTATAACGGTATATATCCTAACCTAAGGCAACCTTACATCTCGGATGTAATATTCTACAACATTCCAGGCGTGTCGGTCCCTACTTCTCGGTGGGAACATTATATGCGTCTATAACGGTATATATCATAATCTAAGGCAACCTAACATCTCGCATGCAATATTTGACAACATTCCTGGCCTGTCGAACACTACTTCTCGGAGGGAACAGTATATACGTCTGTAACGTCATATATCCTAACCTAAGGCAACCTAACATCTCGGATGTAACATTTGACAACATTCCAGGCGTGTCGGTCCCTACGTCTCGGTGGTAACATTACATGCGTCTATAACGTTATATATCCTAACCTAAGGCGACGTAACATCTCGGATGCAATATTTGACAACATTCCTGGCCCGTCGAACCCTACTTCTCGGAGGGAACAGTATATACGTCTATAACGTCATATACCCTATCCTGAGGCAACCTAACATCTCGGATGTAACATTTGACAACATTCCAGGCGTGTCGGTCCCTACGTCTCGGTGGTAACATGACATGCGTCTATAACGGTATATATCCTAATCTAAGGCAACCTAACATCTCGGATGCAATATTTGACAACATTCCTGGCCTGTCGAACCCTACTTCTCGGAGGGAACAGTATATACGTCTATAACGTTATATATCCTATCCTAAGGCAACCTGACATCTCGGATGTATTATTCTACAACATTCCAGGCGTGTCGGGCCCTACTTCTCGGTGGGAACATTATATGCGTCTATAACGTTGTATATCCTAATCTAAGGCAACCTAACATCTCGGATGCTATATTTGACAACATTCCCGGCCTGTCGAACCCTACCTCTCGGTGGGAACAGTATATACGTCTATAACGTCATATATCCTAACCTAAGGCAACCTAACATCTCGGATGTAACATTTGACAACATTCCAGGCATGTCGATCCCTACGTCTCGGTGGTAACACTACATGCGTCTATAACGGTATATATCCTAATCTTAGGCAACCTAACATCTCGGATGTAACATTTTACAACATTCCAGGCGTGTCGGTCCCTACGTCTCGGTCGTAACATTACATGCGTCTATAACGTTATATATCCTAACCTAAGGCCACATAACATCTCGGATGCAATATTTGACAACATTCCTGCCCTATCGAACCCTACTTCTCGGTGGGAACAGTATATACGTCCATAACGTTATATATCCTAACCTAAGGGAACCTAACATCTCGGATGCAATATCTGACAACATCCTGTCGAACCCTACTTCCCCGAGGGAACAGTATATACGTCTGTAACGTCATATATCCTAACCTAAGGCAACCTAACATCTCGGATGTAACATTTGACAACATTCCAGTCGTGTCGGTCCCTACGTCTCGGTGGTAACATTACATGCGTCTATAACGGCATATATCCTAATCTAAGGCAACCTAACATCTCGGATGCAATATTTGACAACATTCCTGGCCTGTCGAACCCTACTTCTCGGAGGGAACAGTATATACGTCTATAACGTTATATATCCTAACCTAAGGCAACCTGACATCTCGGATGTATTATTCTACAGCATTCCAGGCGTGTCGGGCTCTACTTCTCGGTGGGAACATTATATGCGTCTATAACGTTGTATATCCTAATCTAAGGCAACCTAACATCTCGGATGCAATATTTGACAACATTCCTGGCCTGTCGAAACCTACTGCTCGGAGGGAACAGTATATACGTCTGTAGCGTCATATATCCTAACATAAGGCAACCTAACATCTCGGATGTAACATTTGACAACATTCCAGGCGTGTCCGTCCCTACGTGTCGGAGGTAACATTACATGCGTCTATAACTTTACATATACAAACCTAAGGCAACCTAAAATCTCGGATGCAATATTTGACAACATTCCTGGCCTGTCGAACCCTACCTCTCGGTGGGAACAGTATATACGTCTATAACGATATATATCCTAACCTAAGGCAACCTAACATCTCGGATGTCACATTTGACAACATTCCAGGCGTGTCGGTCCCTACGTCTCGGTGGTAACATTAATGCGTCTATAACGGCAACGTAACAACTCGGATGTAATATTTTACAACATTGCTGGCGTGTCGGACCCTACTTCTCGGTGGGAACATTATATGCGTCTATAACGTTGTATATCCTAATCTAAGGCAACCTAACATCTCGGATGCAATATTTGACAACATTCCTGACCTGTCGAACCCTACTTCTCGGAGGGAACAATATAGACGTCTATAACGGTATATATCATAATCTAAGGCAACCTAACATCTCGGATGCAATATTTGACAACATTCCTGGCCTGTCGAACCCTACTTCCCGGAGGGAACAGTATATACGTCTGTAACGTCATATATCCTAACCTAAGGCAACCTAACATCTCGGATGTAACATTTGACAACATTCCAGGCGTGACGGTCCCTACGTCTCGGTGGTAACATTACATGCGTCTATAACGTTATATATCCTAACCTAAGGCAACCTATCATCTCGGATGCAATATTTGACAACATTCCTGGCCTATCGAACCCTACTTCTCGGTGGGAACGGTATATACGTCCATAACGTTATATATCCTAACCTAAGGCAACCTAACATCTCGGATGCAATATCTGACAACATTCCTGGCCTGTCGAACCCTACTTCCCCGAGGGAACAGTATATACGTCTGTAACGTCATATATCCTAACCTAAGGCAACCTAACATCTCGGATGTAACATTTGACAACATTCCAGGCGTGTCGGTCCCTACGTCTCGGTGGTAACATTACATGCGTCTATAACGTTATATATCCTAACCTAAGGCGACGTAACATCTCGGATGCAATATTTGACAACATTCCTGGCCTGTCGAACCCTACCTCTCGGTGGGAACAGTATATACGTCTATAACGATATATATCCTAACCTAAGGCAACCTAACATCTCGGATGTCACATTTGACAACATTCCAGGCGTGTCGGTCCCTACGTCTCGGTGGTAACTTTACATGCGTCTATAACGTTATATATCCTAACCTAAGGCGACGTAACATCTCGGATGCAATATTTGACAACATTCCTGGCCTGTCGAACCCTACTTCTCGGAGGGAACAGTATATACGTCTATAACGTTATATATCCTAACCTAAGGCAACCTGACATCTCGGATGTATTATTCTACAACATTCCAGGCGTGTCGGACCCTACTTCTCGGTGGGAACATTATATGCGTCTATAACGTTGTATATCCTAATCTAAGGCAACCTAACATCTCGGATGCTATATTTGACAACATTCCCGGCCTGTCGAACCCTACTTCTCGGAGGGAACAGTATATACGTCTATAACGGTATATATCCTAATCTAAGGCAACCTAACATCTCGGATGCAATATTTGACAACATTCCTGGCCTGTCGAACACTACTTCTCGGAGGGAACAGTATATACGTCTGTAACGTCATATATCCTAACCTAAGGCAACCTAACATCTCGGATGTAACATTTGACAACATTCCAGGCGTGTCGGTCCCTACGTCTCGGTGGTAACATTACATGCGTCTATTACGTTATATATCCTAACCTAAGGCGACCTAACATCTCGGATGCAATATTTGACAACATTCCTGGCCCGTCGAACCCTACTTCTCGGAGGGAACAGTATATACGTCTATAACGTCATATATCCTAACCTAAGGCCACCTAACATCTCGGATGCAATATTTGACAACATTCCTGGCCTGTCGAACCCTACTTCTCGGAGGGAACAGTATATACGTCTATAACGTTATATATCCTAACCTAAGGCAACCTGACATCTCGGATGTATTATTCTACAGCATTCCAGGCGTGTCGGACCCTACTTCTCGGTGGGAACATTATATGCGTCTATAACGTTGTATATCCTAATCTAAGGCAACCGAACATCTCGGATGCAATATTTGACAGCATTCCTGGCCTGTCGAAACCTACTGCTCGGAGGGAACAGTATATACGTCTGTAGCGTCATATATCCTAACATAAGGCAACCTAACATCTCGGATGTAACATTTGACAACATTCCAGGCGTGTCCGTCCCTACGTGTCGGAGGTAACATTACATGCGTCTATAACGTTACATATCCAAAACTAAGGCAACCTCAAATCTCGGATGCAATATTTGACAACATTCCTGGCCTGTCGAACCCTACCTCTCGGTGGGAACAGTATATACGTCTGTAACGATATATATCCTAACCTAAGGCAACCTAACATCTCGGATGTCACATTTGACAACATTCCAGGCGTGTCGGTCCCTACGTCTCGGTGGTAACATTAATGCGTCTATAACGGCAACGTAACAACTCGGATGTAATATTTTACAACATTGCTGGCGTTTCGGACCCTACTTCTCGGTGGGAACAGTATATACGTCCATAACGTTATATATCATAACCTAAGGCAACCTTACATCTCGGATGTAATATTCTACAACATTCCAGGCGTGTCGGACCCTACTTCTCGGTGGGAACGTTATATGCGTCTATAACGTTGTATATCCTAATCTAAGGCAACCTAACATCTCGGATGCAATATTTGACAACATTCCTGGCCTGTCGAACCCTACTTCTCGGAGGGAACAGTATAGACGTCTATAACGGTATATATCATAATCTAAGGCAACCTAACATCTCGGATGCAATATTTGACAACATTCCTGGCCTGTCGAACCCTACTTCCCGGAGGGAACAGTATATACGTCTGTAACGTCATATATCCTAACCTAAGGCAACCTAACATCTCGGATGTAACATTTGACAACATTCCAGGCGTGACGGTCCCTACGTCTCGGTGGTAACATTATATGCGTCTATAACGTTATATATCCTAACCTAAGGCAACCTATCATCTCGGATGCAATATTTGACAACATTCCTGGCCTGTCGAACCCTACTTCTCGGAGGGAACAGTATATATGTCTATAACGGTATATATCCTAACCTAAGGCAACCTGACATCTCGGATGTAATGTTCTACAACCTTCCAGGCGTGTCGGACCCTACTTCTCGGTGGGAACATTGTATGCGTCTATAACGGTATATATCATAATCTAAGGCAACCTAACATCTCGGATGCAATATTTGACAACATTCCTGGCTTATCGAACCCTACTTCTCGGTGGGAACAGTATATACGTCCATAACGTTATATATCCTAACCTAAGGCAACTTAACATCTCGGATGTAATATTCTACAACATTCCAGGCGTGTCGGTCCCTACTTCTCGGTGGGAACATTATATGCGTCTATAACGGTATATATCATAATCTAAGGCAACCTAACATCTCGCATGCAATATTTGACAACATTCCTGGCCTGTCGAACACTACTTCTCGGAGGGAACAGTATATACGTCTGTAACGTCATATATCCTAACCTAAGGCAACCTAACAGCTCGGATGTAACATTTGACAACATTCCAGGCGTGTCGGTCCCTACGTCTCGGTGGTAACATTACATGCGTCTATAACGGTATATATCCTAATCTTAGGCAACCTAACATCTCGGATGCAATATTTGACAACATTCCTGGCCTGTCGAACCCTACTTCTCGGAGGGAACAGTATATACGTCTATAACGTCATATACCCTATCCTGAGGCAACCTAACATCTCGGATGTAACATTTGACAACATTCCAGGCGTGTCGGTCCCTACGTCTCGGTGGTAACATGACATGCGTCTATAACGGTATATATCCTAATCTAAGGCAACCTAACATCTCGGATGCAATATTTGACAACATTCCTGGCCTGTCGAACCCTACTTCTCGGAGGGAACAGTATATACGTCTATAACGTTATATATCCTATCCTAAGGCAACCTGACATCTCGGATGTATTATTCTACAACATTCCAGGCGTGTCGGACCCTACTTCTCGGTGGGAACATTATATGCGTCTATAACGTTGTATATCCTAATCTAAGGCAACCTAACATCTCGGATGCTATATTTGACAACATTCCCGGCCTGTCGAACCCTACCTCTCGGTGGGAACAGTATATACGTCTATAACGTCATATATCCTAACCTAAGGCAACCTAACATCTCGGATGTAACATTTGACAACATTCCAGGCATGTCGGTCCCTACGTCTCGGTGGTAACATTACATGCGTCTATAACGGTATATATCCTAATCTTAGGCAACGTAACATCTCGGATGCAATATTTGACAACATTCCTGGCCCGTCGAACCCTACTTCTCGGAGGGAACATTATATACGTCTATAACGTCATATATCCTATCCTGAGGCAACCTAACATCTCGGATGTAACATTTGACAACATTCCAGGCGTGACGGTCCCTACGTCTCGGTGGTAACATTACATGCGTCTATAACGTTATATATCCTAACCTAAGGCAACCTATCATCTCGGATGCAATATTTGACAACATTCCTGGCCTGTCGAAACCTACTTCTCGGAGGGAACAGTATATATGTCTATAACGGTATATATCCTAACCTAAGGCAACCTGACATCTCGGATGTAATATTCTACAACCTTCCAGGCGTGTCGGACCCTACTTCTCGGTGGGAACATTGTATGCGTCTATAACGGTATATATCATAATCTAAGGCAACCTAACATCTCGGATGCAATATTTGACAACATTCCTGGCCTATCGAACCCTACTTCTCGGTGGGAACAGTATATACGTCCATAACGTTATATATCCTAACCTAAGGCAACCTAACATCTCGGATGCAATATCTGACAACATTCCTGGCCTGTCGAACCCTACTTCCCCGAGGGAACAGTATATACGTCTGTAACGTCATATATCCTAACCTAAGGCAACCTAACATCTCGGATGTAACATTTGACAACATTCCAGGCGTGTCGGTCCCTACGTCTCGGTGGTAACATTACATGCGTCTATAACGTTATATATCCTAACCTAAGGCGACGTAACATCTCGGATGCAATATTTGACAAGATTCCTGGCCTGTCAAACCCTACTTCTCGGAGGGAACAGTATATACGTCTATAACGTTATATATCCTAACCTAAGGCAACCTGACATCTCGGATGTATTATTCTACAACATTCCAGGCGTGTCGGACCCTACTTCTCGGTGGGAACATTATATGCGTCTATAACGTTGTATATCCTAATCTAAGGCAACCTAACATCTCGGATGCTATATTTGACAACATTCCCGGCCTGTCGAACCCTACTTCTCGGAGGGAACAGTATATACGTCTATAACGGTATATATCCTAATCTAAGGCAACCTAACATCTCGGATGCAATATTTGACAACATTCCTGGCCTGTCGAACACTACTTCTCGGAGGGAACAGTATATACGTCTGTAACGTCATATATCCTAACCTAAGGCAACCTAACATCTCGGATGTAACATTTGACAACATTCCAGGCGTGTCGGTCCCTACGTCTCGGTGGTAACATTACATGCGTCTATTACGTTATATATCCTAACCTAAGGCGACCTAACATCTCGGATGCAATATTTGACAACATTCCTGGCCCGTCGAACCCTACTTCTCGGAGGGAACAGTATATACGTCTATAACGTCATATATCCTAACCTAAGGCCACCTAACATCTCGGATGCAATATTTGACAACATTCCTGGCCTGTCGAACCCTACTTCTCGGAGGGAACAGTATATACGTCTATAACGTTATATATCCTAACCTAAGGCAACCTGACATCTCGGATGTATTATTCTACAGCATTCCAGGCATGTCGGACCCTACTTCTCGGTGGGAACATTATATGCGTCTATAACGTTGTATATCCTAATCTAAGGCAACCGAACATCTCGGATGCAATATTTGACAACATTCCTGGCCTGGCGAAACCTACTGCTCGGAGGGAACAGTATATACGTCTGTAGCGTCATATATCCTAACATAAGGCAACCTAACATCTCGGATGTAACATTTGACAACATTCCAGGCGTGTCCGTCCCTACGTGTCGGAGGTAACATTACATGCGTCTATAACGTTACATATCCAAACCTAAGGCAACCTAAAATCTCGGATGCAATATTTGACAACATTCCTGGCCTGTCGAACCCTACCTCTCGGTGGGAACAGTATATACGTCTATAACGATATATATCCTAACCTAAGGCAACCTAACATCTCGGATGTCACATTTGACAACATTCCAGGCGTGTCGGTCCCTACGTCTCGGTGGTAACATTAATGCGTCTATAACGGCAACGTAACAACTCGGATGTAATATTTTACAACATTGCTGGCGTTTCGGACCCTACTTCTCGGTGGGAACAGTATATACGTCCATAACGTTATATATCATAACCTAAGGCAACCTTACATCTCGGATGTAATATTCTACAACATTGCAGGCGTGTCGGACCCTACTTCTCGGTGGGAACATTATATGCGTCTATAACGTTGTATATCCTAATCTAAGGCAACCTAACATCTCGGATGCAATATTTGACAACATTCCTGACCTGTCGAACCCTACTTCTCGGAGGGAACAGTATAGACGTCTATAACGGTATATATCATAATCTAAGGCAACCTAACATCTCGGATGCAATATTTGACAACATTCCTGGCCTGTCGAACCCTACTTCCCGGAGGGAACAGTATATACGTCTGTAACGTCATATATCCTAACCTAAGGCAACCTAACATCTCGGATGTAACATTTGACAACATTCCAGGCGTGACGGTCCCTACGTCTCGGTGGTAACATTACATGCGTCTATAACGTTATATATCCTAACCTAAGGCAACCTATCATCTCGGATGCAATATTTGACAACATTCCTGGCCTGTCGAACCCTACTTCTCGGAGGGAACAGTATATATGTCTATAACGGTATATATCCTAACCTAAGGCAACCTGACATCTCGGATGTAATATTCTACAACCTTCCAGGCGTGTCGGACCCTACTTCTCGGTGGGAACATTGTATGCGTCTATAACGGTATATATCATAATCTAAGGCAACCTAACATCTCGGATGCAATATTTGACAACATTCCTGGCCTATCGAACCCTACTTCTCGGTGGGAACAGTATATACGTCCATAACGTTATATATCCTAACCTAAGGCAACCTAACATCTCGGATGCAATATCTGACAACATTCCTGGCCTGTCGAACCCTACTTCCCCGAGGGAACAGTATATACGTCTGTAACGTCATATATCCTAACCTAAGGCAACCTAACATCTCGGATGTAACATTTGACAACATTCCAGGCGTGTCGGTCCCTACGTCTCGGTGGTAACATTACATGCGTCTATAACGTTATATATCCTAACCTAAGGCGACGTAACATCTCGGATGCAATATTTGACAAGATTCCTGGCCTGTCGAACCCTACTTCTCGGAGGGAACAGTATATACGTCTATAACGTTATCTATCCTAACCTAAGGCAACCTGACATCTCGGATGTATTATTCTACAACATTCCAGGCGTGTCGGACCCTACTTCTCGGTGGGAACATTAGATGCGTCTATAACGTTGTATATCCTAATCTAAGGCAACCTAACATCTCGGATGCTATATTTGACAACATTCCCGGCCTGTCGAACCCTACTTCTCGGAGGGAACAGTATATACGTCTATAACGGTATATATCCTAATCTAAGGCAACCTAACATCTCGGATGCAATATTTGACAACATTCCTGGCCTGTCGAACACTACTTCTCGGAGGGAACAGTATATACGTCTGTAACGTCATATATCCTAACCTAAGGCAACCTAACATCTCGGATGTAACATTTGACAACATTCCAGGCGTGTCGGTCCCTACGTCTCGGTGGTAACATTACATGCGTCTATTACGTTATATATCCTAACCTAAGGCGACCTAACATCTCGGATGCAATATTTGACAACATTCCTGGCCCGTCGAACCCTACTTCTCGGAGGGAACAGTATATACGTCTATAACGTCATATATCCTAACCTAAGGCCACCTAACATCTCGGATGCAATATTTGACAACATTCCTGGCCTGTCGAACCCTACTTCTCGGAGGGAACAGTATATACGTCTATAACGTTATATATCCTAACCTAAGGCAACCTGACATCTCGGATGTATTATTCTACAGCATTCCAGGCGTGTCGGACCCTACTTCTCGGTGGGAACATTATATGCGTCTATAACGTTGTATATCCTAATCTAAGGCAACCGAACATCTCGGATGCAATATTTGACAACATTCCTGGCCTGTCGAAACCTACTGCTCGGAGGGAACAGTATATACGTCTGTAGCGTCATATATCCTAACATAAGGCAACCTAACATCTCGGATGTAACATTTGACAACATTCCAGGCGTGTCCGTCCCTACGTGTCGGAGGTAACATTACATGCGTCTATAACGTTACATATCCAAACCTAAGGCAACCTAAAATCTCGGATGCAATATTTGACAACATTCCTGGCCTGTCGAACCCTACCTCTCGGTGGGAACAGTATATACGTCTATAACGATATATATCCTAACCTAAGGCAACCTAACATCTCGGATGTCACATTTGACAACATTCCAGGCGTGTCGGTCCCTACGTCTCGGTGGTAACATTAATGCGTCTATAACGGCAACGTAACAACTCGGATGTAATATTTTACAACATTGCTGGCGTTTCGGACCCTACTTCTCGTTGGGAACAGTATATACGTCCATAACGTTATATATCATAACCTAAGGCAACCTTACATCTCGGATGTAATATTCTACAACATTCCAGGCGTGTCGGACCCTACTTCTCGGTGGGAACGTTATATGCGTCTATAACGTTGTATATCCTAATCTAAGGCAACCTAACATCTCGGATGCAATATTTGACAACATTCCTGGCCTATCGAACCCTACTTCTCGGTGGGAACAGTATATACGTCCATAACGTTATATATCCTAACTTAAGGCAACCTAACATCTCGGATGCAATATCTGACAACATTCCTGGCCTGTCGAACCCTACTTCCCCGAGGGAACAGTATATACGTCTGTAACGTCATATATCCTAACCTAAGGCAACCTAACATCTCGGATGTAACATTTGACAACATTCCAGGCGTGTCGGTCCCTACGTCTCGGTGGTAACATTACATGCGTCTATAACGTTATATATCCTAACCTAAGGCGACGTAACATCTCGGATGCAATATTTGACAAGATTCCTGGCCTGTCGAACCCTACTTCTCGGAGGGAACAGTATATACGTCTATAACGTTATATATCCTAACCTAAGGCAACCTGACATCTCGGATGTATTATTCTACAACATTCCAGGCGTGTCGGACCCTACTTCTCGGTGGGAACATTATATGCGTCTATAACGTTGTATATCCTAATCTAAGGCAACCTAACATCTCGGATGCTATATTTGACAACATTCCCGGCCTGTCGAACCCTACTTCTCGGAGGGAACAGTATATACGTCTATAACGGTATATATCCTAATCTAAGGCAACCTAACATCTCGGATGCAATATTTGACAACATTCCTGGCCTGTCGAACACTACATCTCGGAGGGAACAGTATATACGTCTGTAACGTCATATATCCTAACCTAAGGCAACCTAACATCTCGGATGTAACATTTGACAACATTCCAGGCGTGTCGGTCCCTACGTCTCGGTGGTAACATTACATGCGTCTATTACGTTATATATCCTAACCTAAGGCGACCTAACATCTCGGATGCAATATTTGACAACATTCCTGGCCCGTCGAACCCTACTTCTCGGAGGGAACAGTATATACGTCTATAACGTCATATATCCTAACCTAAGGCCACCTAACATCTCGGATGCAATATTTGACAACATTGCTGGCCTGTCGAACCCTACTTCTCGGAGGGAACAGTATATACGTCTATAACGTTATATATACTAACCTAAGGCAACCTGACATCTCGGATGTATTATTCTACAGCATTCCAGGCGTGTCGGACCCTACTTCTCGGTGGGAACATTATATGCGTCTATAACGTTGTATATCCTAATCTAAGGCAACCGAACATCTCGGATGCAATATTTGACAACATTCCTGGCCTGTCGAAACCTACTGCTCGGAGGGAACAGTATATACGTCTGTAGCGTCACATATCCTAACCTAAGGCAACCTAACATCTCGGATGTAACATTTGACAACATTCCAGGCGTGTCCGTCCCTACGTGTCGGAGGTAACATTACATGCGTCTATAACGTTACATATCCAAACCTAAGGCAACCTAAAATCTCGGATGCAATATTTGACAACATTCCTGGCCTGTCGAACCCTACCTCTCGGTGGGAACAGTATATACGTCTATAACGATATATATCCTAACCTAAGGCAACCTAACATCTCGGATGTCACATTTGACAACATTCCAGGCGTGTCGGTCCCTACGTCTCGGTGGTAACATTAATGCGTCTATAATGGCAACGTAACAACTCGGATGTAATATTTTACAACATTGCTGGCGTTTCGGACCCTACTTCTCGGTGGGAACAGTATATACGTCCATAACGTTATATATCATAACCTAAGGCAACCTTACATCTCGGATGTAATATTCTACAACATTCCAGGCGTGTCGGACCCTACTTCTCGGTGGGAACGTTATATGCGTCTATAACGTTGTATATCCTAATCTAAGGCAACCTAACATCTCGGATGCAATATTTGACAACATTCCTGGCCTGTCGAACCCTACTTCTCGGAGGGAACAGTATAGACGTCTATAACGGTATATATCATAATCTAAGGCAACCTAACATCTCGGATGCAATATTTGACAACATTCCTGGCCTGTCGAACCCTACTTCCCGGAGGGAACAGTATATACGTCTGTAACGTCATATATCCTAACCTAAGGCAACCTAACATCTCGGATGTAACATTTGACAACATTCCAGGCGTGACGGTCCCTACGTCTCGGTGGTAACATTACATGCGTCTATAACGTTATATATCCTAACCTAAGGCAACCTATCATCTCGGATGCAATATTTGACAACATTCCTGGCCTGTCGAACCCTACTTCTCGGAGGGAACAGTATATATGTCTATAACGGTATATATCCTAACCTAAGGCAACCTGACATCTCGGATGTAATGTTCTACAACCTTCCAGGCGTGTCGGACCCTACTTCTCGGTGGGAACATTGTATGCGTCTATAACGGTATATATCATAATCTAAGGCAACCTAACATCTCGGATGCAATATTTGACAACATTCCTGTCTTATCGAACCCTACTTCTCGGTGGGAACAGTATATACGTCCATAACGTTATATATCCTAACCTAAGGCAACCTAACATCTCGGATGCAATATCTGACAACATTCCTGGCCTGTCGAACCCTACTTCCCCGAGGGAACAGTATATACGTCTGTAACGTCATATATCCTAACCTAAGGCAACCTAACATCTCGGATGTAACATTTGACAACATTCCAGGCGTGTCGGTCCCTACGTCTCGGTGGTAACATTACATGCGTCTATAACGGTATATATCCTAATCTTAGGCAACCTAACATCTCGGATGCAATATTTGACAACATTCCTGGCCTGTCGAACCCTACTTCTCGGAGGGAACAGTATATACGTCTATAACGGTATATATCCTAACCTAAGGCAACCTTACATCTCGGATGTAATATTCTACAACATTCCAGGCGTGTCGGTCCCTACTTCTCGGTGGGAACATTATATGCGTCTATAACGGTATATATCATAATCTAAGGCAACCTAACATCTCGCATGCAATATTTGACAACATTCCTGGCCTGTCGAACACTACTTCTCGGAGGGAACAGTATATACGTCTGTAACGTCATATATCCTAACCTAAGGCAACCTAACATCTCGGATGTAACATTTGACAACATTCCAGGCGTGTCGGTCCCTACGTCTCGGTGGTAACATTACATGCGTCTATAACGTTATATATCCTAACCTAAGGCGACGTAACATCTCGGATGCAATATTTGACAACATTCCTGGCCCGTCGAACCCTACTTCTCGGAGGGAACAGTATATACGTCTATAACGTCATATACCCTATCCTGAGGCAACCTAACATCTCGGATGTAACATTTGACAACATTCCAGGCGTGTCGGTCCCTACATCTCGGTGGTAACATGACATGCGTCTATAACGGTATATATCCTAATCTAAGGCAACCTAACATCTCGGATGCAATATTTGACAACATTCCTGGCCTGTCGAACCCTACTTCTCGGAGGGAACAGTATATACGTCTATAACGTTATATATCCTATCCTAAGGCAACCTGACATCTCGGATGTATTATTCTACAACATTCCAGGCGTGTCGGACCCTACTTCTCGGTGGGAACGTTATATGCGTCTATAACGTTGTATATCCTAATCTAAGGCAACCTAACATCTCGGATGCAATATTTGACAACATTCCTGGCCTGTCGAACCCTACTTCTCGGAGGGAACAGTATAGACGTCTATAACGGTATATATCATAATCTAAGGCAACCTAACATCTCGGATGCAATATTTGACAACATTCCTGGCCTGTCGAACCCTACTTCCCGGAGGGAACAGTATATACGTCTGTAACGTCATATATCCTAACCTAAGGCAACCTAACATCTCGGATGTAACATTTGACAACATTCCAGGCGTGACGGTCCCTACGTCGCGGTGGTAACATTACATGCGTCTATAACGTTATATATCCTAACCTAAGGCAACCTATCATCTCGGATGCAATATTTGACAACATTCCTGGCCTGTCGAACCCTACTTCTCGGAGGGAACAGTATATATGTCTATAACGGTATATATCCTAACCTAAGGCAACCTGACATCTCGGATGTAATATTCTACAACCTTCCAGGCGTGTCGGACCCTACTTCTCGGTGGGAACATTGTATGCGTCTATAACGGTATATATCATAATCTAAGGCAACCTAACATCTCGGATGCAATATTTGACAACATTCCTGGCCTATCGAACCCTACTTCTCGGTGGGAACAGTATATACGTCCATAACGTTATATATCCTAACTTAAGGCAACCTAACATCTCGGATGCAATATCTGACAACATTCCTGGCCTGTCGAACCCTACTTCCCCGAGGGAACAGTATATACGTCTGTAACGTCATATATCCTAACCTAAGGCAACCTAACATCTCGGATGTAACATTTGACAACATTCCAGGCGTGTCGGTCCCTACGTCTCGGTGGTAACATTACATGCGTCTATAACGGTATATATCCTAATCTTAGGCAACCTAACATCTCGGATGCAATATTTGACAACATTCCTGGCTTATCGAACCCTACTTCTCGGTGGGAACAGTATATACGTCCATAACGTTATATATCCTAACCTAAGGCAACCTAACATCTCGGATGCAATATCTGACAACATTCCTGGCCTGTCGAACCCTACTTCCCCGAGGGAACAGTATAGACGTCTATAACGGTATATATCCTAACCTAAGGCAACCTTACATCTCGGATGTAATATTCTACAACATTCCAGGCGTGTCGGTCCCTACTTCTCGGTGGGAACATTATATGCGTCTATAACGGTATATATCATAATCTAAGGCAACCTAACATCTCGCATGCAATATTTGACAACATTCCTGGCCTGTCGAACACTACTTCTCGGAGGGAACAGTATATACGTCTGTAACGTCATATATCCTAACCTAAGGCAACCTAACATCTCGGATGTAACATTTGACAACATTCCAGGCGTGTCGGTCCCTACGTCTCGGTGGTAACATTACATGCGTCTATAACGTTATATATCCTAACCTAAGGCGACGTAACATCTCGGATGCAATATTTGACAACATTCCTGGCCCGTCGAACCCTACTTCTCGGAGGGAACAGTATATACGTCTATAACGTCATATACCCTATCCTGAGGCAACCTAACATCTCGGATGTAACATTTGACAACATTCCAGGCGTGTCGGTCCCTACGTCTCGGTGGTAACATGACATGCGTCTATAACGGTATATATCCTAATCTAAGGCAACCTAACATCTCGGATGCAATATTTGACAACATTCCTGGCCTGTCGAACCCTACTTCTCGGAGGGAACAGTATATACGTCTATAACGTTATATATCCTATCCTAAGGCAACCTGACATCTCGGATGTATTATTCTACAACATTCCAGGCGTGTCGGACCCTACTTCTCGGTGGGAATATTATATGCGTCTATAACGTTGTATATCCTAATCTAAGGCAACCTAACATCTCGGATGCTATATTTGACAACATTCCCGGCCTGTCGAACCCTACCTCTCGGTGGGAACAGTATATACGTCTATAACGTCATATATCCTAACCTAAGGCAACCTAACATCTCGGATGTAACATTTGACAACATTCCAGGCATGTCGGTCCCTACATCTCGGTGGTAACATTACATGCGTCTATAACGGTATATATCCTAATCTTAGGCAACCTAACATCTCGGATGTAACATTTTACAACATTCCAGGCGTGTCGGTCCCTACGTCTCGGTCGTAACATTACATGCGTCTATAACGTTATATATCCTAACCTAAGGCCACATAACATCTCGTATGTAATATTTGACAACATTCCTGGCGTGTCGAACCCTACCTCTCGGTGGGAACAGTATATACGTCTATAACGTCATATATCCTAATCTAAGGCAACCTAACATCTCGGATGCAATATTTGACAACATTCCTGGCTTGTCGAACCCTACTTCTCGGAGGGAACAGTATATATGTCTATAACGTTATATATCCTAACCTAAGGCAACCTGACATCTCGGATGTATTATTCTACAACATTCCAGGCGTGTCGGACCCTACTTCTCGGTGGGAACATTATATGCGTCTATAACGTTGTATATCCTAATCTAAGGCAACCTAACATGTCGGATGCTAAATTTGACAACATTCCCGGCCTGTCGAACCCTACGTCCCGGAGGGAGCAGTATATACGTCTATAACGGTATATATCCTAATCTAAGGCAACCTAACATCTCGGATGCAATATTTGACAACATTCCTGGCCTGTCGAACCCTACTTCTCGGAGGGAACATTATATACGTCTGTAACGTCATATATCCTAACCTAAGACAACCTAACATCAAGGATGTAACATTTGACAACATTCCAGGCGTGTCGGTCCCTACGTCTCGGTGGTAACATTAATGCGCCTATAACGGCAACGTAACAACTCGGATGTAATATTTTACAACATTGCTAGCGTTTCGGACCCTACTTCTCGGTGGGAACAGTATATACGTCCATAACGTTATATATCCTAACCTAAGGCAACCTTACATCTCGGATGTAATATTCTACAACATTCCAGGCGTGTCGGACCCTACTTCTCGGTGGGAACATTATATGCGTCTATAACGTTATATATCCTAACCTAAGGCAACCTATCATCTCGGATGCAATATTTAACAACATTCCAGGCCTGTCGAACCCTACTTCTCGGAGGGAACACTATATATGTCTATAACGGTATATATCCTAACCTAAGGCAACCTGACATCTCGGATGTAATATTCTACAACCTTCCAGGCGTGTCGGACCCTACTTCTCGGTGGGAACATTATATGCGTCTATAACGGTATATATCATAATCTAAGGCAACCTAACATCTCGGATGCAATATTTGACAACATTCCTGGCCTATCGAACCCTACTTCTCGGTGGGAACAGTATATACGTCCATAACGTTATATATCCTAACCTAAGGCAACCTAACATCTCGGATGCAATATCTGACAACATTCCTGGCCTGTCGAACCCTACTTCCCCGAGGGAACAGTATATACGTCTGTAACGTCATATATCCTAACCTAAGGCAACCTAACATCTCGGATGTAACATTTGACAACATTCCAGGCGTGTCGGTCCCTACGTCTCGGTGGTAACATTACATGCGTCTATAACGGTATATATCCTAATCTTAGGCAACCTAACATCTCGGATGCAATATTTGACAACATTCCTGGCCTGTCGAACCCTACTTCTCGGAGGGAACAGTATATACGTCTATAACGGTATATATCCTAACCTAAGGCAACCTTACATCTCGGATGTAATATTCTACAACATTCCAGGCGTGTCGGTCCCTACTTCTCGGTGGGAACATTATATGCGTCTATAACGGTATATATCATAATCTAAGGCAACCTAACATCTCGCATGCAATATTTGACAACATTCCTGGCCTGTCGAACACTACTTCTCGGAGGGAACAGTATATACGTCTGTAACGTCATATATCCTAACCTAAGGCAACCTAACATCTCGGATGTAACATTTGACAACATTCCAGGCGTGTCGGTCCCTACGTCTCGGTGGTAACATGACATGCGTCTATAACGGTATATATCCTAATCTAAGGCAACCTAACATCTCGGATGCAATATTTGACAACATTCCTGGCCTGTCGAACCCTACTTCTCGGAGGGAACAGTATATACGTCTATAACGTTATATATCCTATCCTAAGGCAACCTGACATCTCGGATGTATTATTCTACAACATTCCAGGCGTGTCGGACCCTACTTCTCGGTGGGAACATTATATGCGTCTATAACGTTGTATATCCTAATCTAAGGCAACCTAACATCTCGGATGCTATATTTGACAACATTCCCGGCCTGTCGAACCCTACCTCTCGGTGGGAACAGTATATACGTCCATAACGTCATATATCCTAACCTAAGGCAACCTAACATCTCGGATGTAACATTTGACAACATTCCAGGCATGTCGGTCCCTACGTCTCGGTGGTAACATTACATGCGTCTATAACGGTATATATCCTAATCCTAGGCAACCTAACATCTCGGATGTAACATTTTACAACATTCCAGGCGTGTCGGTCCCTACGTCTCGGTCGTAACATTACATGCGTCTATAACGTTATATATCCTAACCTAAGGCCACATAACATCTCGTATGTAATATTTGACAACATTCCTGGCGTGTCGAACCCTACCTCTCGGTGGGAACAGTATATACGTCTATAACGTCATATATCCTAATCTAAGGCAACCTAACATCTCGGATGCAATATTTGACAACATTCCTGGCTTGTCGAACCCTACTTCTCGGAGGGAACAGTATATATGTCTATAACGTTATATATCCTAACCTAAGGCAACCTGACATCTCGGATGTATTATTCTACAACATTCCAGGCGTGTCGGACCCTACTTCTCGGTGGGAACATTATATGCGTCTATAACGGTATATATCATAATCTAAGGCAACCTAACATCTCGGATGCAATATTTGACAACATTCCTGGCCTATCGAACCCTACTTCTCGGTGGGAACAGTATATACGTCCATAACGTTATATATCCTAACCTAAGGCAACCTAACATCTCGGATGCAATATCTGACAACATTCCTGGCCTGTCGAACCCTACTTCCCCGAGGGAACAGTATATACGTCTGTAACGTCATATATCCTAACCTAAGGCAACCTAACATCTCGGATGTAACATTTGACAACATTCCAGTCGTGTCGGTCCCTACGTCTCGGTGGTAACATTACATGCGTCTATAACGGCATATATCCTAATCTAAGGCAACCTAACATCTCGGATGCAATATTTGACAACATTCCTGGCCCGTCGAACCCTACTTCTCGGAGAGAACAGTATATACGTCTATAACGGTATATATCCTAACCTAAGGCAACCTTACATCTCGGATGTAATATTCTACAACATTCCAGGCGTGTCGGACCCTCCTTCTCGGTGGGAACATTATATGCGTCTATAACGGTATATATCATAATCTAAGGCAACCTAACATCTCGGATGTAATATTTGACAACATTCCTGGCCTGTCGAACACTACTTCCCGGGAGAACAGTATATACGTCTGTAACGTCATATATCCTAACCTAAGGCAACCTAACATCTCGGATGTAACATTTGACAACATTCCAGGCGTGTCGGTCCCTACGTCTCGGTGGTAACATTACATGCGTCTATAACGTTATATATCCTAACCTAAGGCAACCTAAAATCTCGGATGCAATATTTGACAACATTCCTGGCTTGTCGAACCCTACCATCCGGAGGGAACAGTATATACGTCTATAACGTCATATATCCTAACCTAAGGCAACCTAACATCTCGGATGTAACATTTGACAACATTCCAGGCGTGTCGGTCCCTACGTCTCGGTGGTAACATTACATGCGTCTATAACGGTATATATCCTAATCTTAGGCAACCTAACATCTTGGATGTAACATTTTACAACATTCCAGGCGTGTCGGTCCCTACGTCTCGGTGGTAACATTACATGCATCTATAACGTTATATATCCTAACCTAAGGCCACATAACATCTCGTATGTAATATTTGACAACATTCCTGGCGTGTCGAACCCTACCTCTCGGTGGGAACAGTATATACGTCTATAACGTCATATATCCTAACCTAAGGCAACCTAACATCTCGGATGTAACATTTGACAACATTCCAGGCATGTCGGTCCCTACGTCTCGGTGGTAACATTACATGCGTCTATAACGGTATATATCCTAATCTTAGGCAACCTAACATCTCGGATGTAATATTCTACAACATTCCAGGCGTGTCGGACCCTACTTCCCGGTGGGAACATTATATGCGTCTATAACGGTATATATCATAATCTAAGGCAACCTAACATCTCGGATGTAATATTTGACAACATTCCTGGCCTGTCGAACACTACTTCCCGGGGGAACAGTATATACGTCTGTAACGTCATATATCCTAACCTAAGGCAACCTAACATCTCGGATGTAACATTTGACAACATTCCAGGCGTGTCGGTCCCTACGTCTCGGTGGTAACATTACATGCGTCTATAACGTTATATATCCTAACCTAAGGCGACGTAACATCTCGGATGCAATATTTGACAACATTCCTGGCCCGTCGAACCCTACTTCTCGGAGGGAACATTATATACGTCTATAACGTCATATATCCTATCCTGAGGCAACCTAACATCTCGGATGTAACATTTGACAACATTCCAGGCGTGTCGGTCCCTACGTCTCGGTGGTAACATTACATGCGTCTATAACGGTATATATCCTAATCTAAGGCAACCTAACATCTCGGATGCAATATTTGACAACATTCCTGGCCTGTCGAACCCTACTTCTCGGAGGGAACATTATATACGTCTGTAACGTCATATATCCTAACCTAAGACAACCTAACATCTCGGATGTAACATTTGACAACATTCCTGGCCCGTCGAACCCTAGTTCTCGGAGGGAACAGTATATACGTCTATAACGTCATATATCCTTACCTAAGGCCACCTAACATCTCGGATGCAATATTTGACAACATTCCTGGCCTGTCGAACCCTACTTCTCGGAGGGAACAGTATATACGTCTATAACGTTATATATCCTAACCTAAGGCAACCTGACATCTCGGATGTATTATTCTACAGCATTCCAGGCGTGTCGGGCTCTACTTCTCGGTGGGAACATTATATGCGTCTATAACGTTGTATATCCTAATCTAAGGCAACCTAACATCTCGGATGCAATATTTGACAACATTCCTGGCCTGTCGAAACCTACTGCTCGGAGGGAACAGTATATACGTCTGTAGCGTCATATATCCTAACATAAGGCAACCTAACATCTCGGATGTAACATTTGACAACATTCCAGGCGTGTCCGTCCCTACGTGTCGGAGGTAACATTACATGCGTCTATAACTTTACATATACAAACCTAAGGCAACCTAAAATCTCGGATGCAATATTTGACAACATTCCTGGCCTGTCGAACCCTACCTCTCGGTGGGAACAGTATATACGTCTATAACGATATATATCCTAACCTAAGGCAACCTAACATCTCGGATGTCACATTTGACAACATTCCAGGCGTGTCGGTCCCTACGTCTCGGTGGTAACATTAATGCGTCTATAACGGCAACGTAACAACTCGGATGTAATATTTTACAACATTGCTGGCGTTTCGGACCCTACTTCTCGGTGGGACCAGTATATACGTCCATAACGTTATATATCATAACCTAAGGCAACCTTACATCTCGGATGTAATATTCTACAACATTGCAGGCGTGTCGGACCCTACTTCTCGGTAGGAACATTATATGCGTCTATAACGTTATATATCCTAACCTAAGGCAACCTGACATCTCGGATGTATTATTCTACAACATTCCAGGCGTGTCGGACCCTACTTCTCGGTGGGAACATTATATGCGTCTATAACGTTGTATATCCTAATCTAAGGCAACCTAACATCTCGGATGCTATATTTGACAACATTCCCGGCCTGTCGAACCCTACTTCTCGGAGGGAACAGTATATACGTCTATAACGGTATATATCCTAATCTAAGGCAACCTAACATCTCGGATGCAATATTTGACAACATTCCTGGCCTGTCGAACACTACTTCTCGGAGGGAACAGTATATACGTCTGTAACGTCATATATCCTAACCTAAGGCAACCTAACATCTCGGATGTAACATTTGACAACATTCCAGGCGTGTCGGTCCCTACGTCTCGGTGGTAACATTACATGCGTCTATTACGTTATATATCCTAACCTAAGGCGACCTAACATCTCGGATGCAATATTTGACAACATTCCTGGCCCGTCGAACCCTACTTCTCGGAGGGAACAGTATATACGTCTATAACGTCATATATCCTAACCTAAGGCCACCTAACATCTCGGATGCAATATTTGACAACATTCCTGGCCTGTCGAACCCTACTTCTCGGAGGGAACAGTATATACGTCTATAACGTTATATATCCTAACATAAGGCAACCTGACATCTCGGATGTATTATTCTACAGCATTCCAGGCGTGTCGGACCCTACTTCTCGGTGGGAACATTATATGCGTCTATAACGTTGTATATCCTAATCTAAGGCAACCGAACATCTCGGATGCAATATTTGACAACATTCCTGGCCTGTCGAAACCTACTGCTCGGAGGGAACAGTATATACGTCTGTAGCGTCATATATCCTAACATAAGGCAACCTAACATCTCGGATGTAACATTTGACAACATTCCAGGCGTGTCCGTCCCTACGTGTCGGAGGTAACATTACATGCGTCTATAACGTTACATATCCAAACCTAAGGCAACCTAAAATCTCGGATGCAATATTTGACAACATTCCTGGCCTGTCGAACCCTACCTCTCGGTGGGAACAGTATATACGTCTATAACGATATATATCCTAACCTAAGGCAACCTAACATCTCGGATGTCACATTTGACAACATTCCAGGCGTGTCGGTCCCTACGTCTCGGTGGTAACATTAATGCGTCTATAACGGCAACGTAACAACTCGGATGTAATATTTTACAACATTGCTGGCGTTTCGGACCCTACTTCTCGGTGGGAACAGTATATACGTCCATAACGTTATATATCATAACCTAAGGCAACCTTACATCTCGGATGTAATATTCTACAACATTCCAGGCGTGTCGGACCCTACTTCTCGGTGGGAACGTTATATGCGTCTATAACGTTGTATATCCTAATCTAAGGCAACCTAACATCTCGGATGCAATATTTGACAACATTCCTGGCCTGTCGAACCCTACTTCTCGGAGGGAACATTATAGACGTCTATAACGGTATATATCATAATCTAAGGCAACCTAACATCTCGGATGCAATATTTGACAACATTCCTGGCTTATCGAACCCTACTTCTCGGTGGGAACAGTATATACGTCCATAACGTTATATATCCTAACCTAAGGCAACCTAACATCTCGGATGCAATATCTGACAACATTCCTGGCCTGTTGAACCCTACTTCCCCGAGGGAACAGTATATACGTCTGTAACGTCATATATCCTAACCTAAGGCAACCTAACATCTCGGATGTAACATTTGACAACATTCCAGGCGTGTCGGTCCCTACGTCTCGGTGGTAACATTACATGCGTCTATAACGGTATATATCCTAATCTTAGGCAACCTAACATCTCGGATGCAATATTTGACAACATTCCTGGCCTGTCGAACCCTACTTCTCGGAGGGAACAGTATATACGTCTATAACGGTATATATCCTAACCTAAGGCAACCTTACATCTCGGATGTAATATTCTACAACATTCCAGGCGTGTCGGTCCCTACTTCTCGGTGGGAACATTATATGCGTCTATAACGGTATATATCATAATCTAAGGCAACCTAACATCTCGCATGCAATATTTGACAACATTCCTGGCCTGTCGAACACTACTTCTCGGAGGGAACAGTATATACGTCTGTAACGTCATATATCCTAACCTAAGGCAACCTAACATCTCGGATGTAACATTTGACAACATTCCAGGCGTGTCGGTCCCTACGTCTCGGTGGTAACATTACATGCGTCTATAACGTTATATATCCTAACCTAAGGCGACGTAACATCTCGGATGCAATATTTGACAACATTCCTGGCCCGTCAAACCCTACTTCTCGGAGGGAACAGTATATACGTCTATAACGTCATATACCCTATCCTGAGGCAACCTAACATCTCGGATGTAACATTTGACAACATTCCAGGCGTGTCGGTCCCTACGTCTCGGTGGTAACATGACATGCGTCTATAACGGCAACGTAACAACTCGGATGTAATATTTTACAACATTGCTGGCGTTTCGGACCCTACTTCTCGGTGGGAACAGTATATACGTCCATAACGTTATATATCATAACCTAAGGCAACCTTACATCTCGGATGTAATATTCTACAACATTCCAGGCGTGTCGGACCCTACTTCTCGGTGGGAACGTTATATGCGTCTATAACGTTGTATATCCTAATCTAAGGCAACCTAACATCTCGGATGCAATATTTGACAACATTCCTGGCCTGTCGAACCCTACTTCTCGGAGGGAACATTATAGACGTCTATAACGGTATATATCATAATCTAAGGCAACCTAACATCTCGGATGCAATATTTGACAACATTCCTGGCTTATCGAACCCTACTTCTCGGTGGGAACAGTATATACGTCCATAACGTTATATATCCTAACCTAAGGCAACCTAACATCTCGGATGCAATATCTGACAACATTCCTGGCCTGTTGAACCCTACTTCCCCGAGGGAACAGTATATACGTCTGTAACGTCATATATCCTAACCTAAGGCAACCTAACATCTCGGATGTAACATTTGACAACATTCCAGGCGTGTCGGTCCCTACGTCTCGGTGGTAACATTACATGCGTCTATAACGGTATATATCCTAATCTTAGGCAACCTAACATCTCGGATGCAATATTTGACAACATTCCTGGCCTGTCGAACCCTACTTCTCGGAGGGAACAGTATATACGTCTATAACGGTATATATCCTAACCTAAGGCAACCTTACATCTCGGATGTAATATTCTACAACATTCCAGGCGTGTCGGTCCCTACTTCTCGGTGGGAACATTATATGCGTCTATAACGGTATATATCATAATCTAAGGCAACCTAACATCTCGCATGCAATATTTGACAACATTCCTGGCCTGTCGAACACTACTTCTCGGAGGGAACAGTATATACGTCTGTAACGTCATATATCCTAACCTAAGGCAACCTAACATCTCGGATGTAACATTTGACAACATTCCAGGCGTGTCGGTCCCTACGTCTCGGTGGTAACATTACATGCGTCTATAACGTTATATATCCTAACCTAAGGCGACGTAACATCTCGGATGCAATATTTGACAACATTCCTGGCCCGTCAAACCCTACTTCTCGGAGGGAACAGTATATACGTCTATAACGTCATATACCCTATCCTGAGGCAACCTAACATCTCGGATGTAACATTTGACAACATTCCAGGCGTGTCGGTCCCTACGTCTCGGTGGTAACATGACATGCGTCTATAACGGTATATATCCTAATCTAAGGCAACCTAACATCTCGGATGCAATATTTGACAACATTCCTGGCCTGTCGAACCCTACTTCTCGGAGGGAACAGTATATACGTCTATAACGTTATATATCCTATCCTAAGGCAACCTGACATCTCGGATGTATTATTCTACAACATTCCAGGCGTGTCGGACCCTACTTCTCGGTGGGAACATTATATGCGTCTATAACGTTGTATATCCTAATCTAAGGCAACCTAACATCTCGGATGCTATATTTGACAACATTCCCGGCCTGTCGAACCCTACCTCTCGGTGGGAACAGTATATACGTCTATAACGTCATATATCCTAACCTAAGGCAACCTAACATCTCGGATGTAACATTTGACAACATTCCAGGCATGTCGGTCCCTACGTCTCGGTGGTAACATTACATGCGTCTATAACGGTATATATCCTAATCTTAGGCAACCTAACATCTCGGATGTAACATTTTACAACATTCCAGGCGTGTCGGTCCCTACGTCTCGGTCGTAACATTACATGCGTCTATAACGTTATATATCCTAACCTAAGGCCACATAACATCTCGTATGTAATATTTGACAACATTCCTGGCGTGTCGAACCCTACCTCTCGGTGGGAACAGTATATACGTCTATAACGTCATATATCCTAATCTAAGGCAACCTAACATCTCGGATGCAATATTTGACAACATTCCTGGCTTGTCGAACCCTACTTCTCGGAGGGAACAGTATATATGTCTATAACGTTATATATCCTAACCTAAGGCAACCTGACATCTCGGATGTATTATTCTACAACATTCCAGGCGTGTCGGACCCTACTTCTCGGTGGGAACCTTATATGCGTCTATAACGTTGTATATCCTAATCTAAGGCAACCTAACATGTCGGATGCTAAATTTGACAACATTCCCGGCCTGTCGAACCCTACGTCCCGGAGGGAGCAGTATATACGTCTATAACGGTATATATCCTAATCTAAGGCAACCTAACATCTCGGATGCAATATTTGACAACATTCCTGGCCTGTCGAACCCTACTTCTCGGAGGGAACATTATATACGTCTGTAACGTCATATATCCTAACCTAAGACAACCTAACATCAAGGATGTAACATTTGACAACATTCCAGGCGTGTCGGTCCCTACGTCTCGGTGGTAAAATTAATGCGCCTATAACGGCAACGTAACAACTCGGATGTAATATTTTACAACATTGCTAGCGTTTCGAACCCTACTTCTCGGTGGGAACAGTATATACGTCCATAACGTTATATATCCTAACCTAAGGCAACCTTACATCTCGGATGTAATATTCTACAACATTCCAGGCGTGTCGGACCCTACTTCTCGGTGGGAACATTATATGCGTCTATAACGTTATATATCCTAACCTAAGGCAACCTATCATCTCGGATGCAATATTTAACAACATTCCAGGCCTGTCGAACCCTACTTCTCGGAGGGAACAGTATATATGTCTATAACGGTATATATCCTAACCTAAGGCAACCTTACATCTCGGATGTAATATTCTACAACATTCCAGGCGTGTCGGACCCTCCTTCTCGGTGGGAACATTATATGCGTCTATAACGGTATATATCATAATCTAAGGCAACCTAACATCTCGGATGCAATATTTGACAACATTCCTGGCCTATCGAACCCTACTTCTCGGTGGGAACAGTATATACGTCCATAACGTTATATATCCTAACCTAAGGCAACCTAACATCTCGGATGAAATATCTGACAACATTCCTGGCCTGTCGAACCCTACTTCCCCGAGGGAACAGTATATACGTCTGTAACGTCATATATCCTAACCTAAGGCAACCTAACATCTCGGATGTAACATTTGACAACATTCCAGTCGTGTCGGTCCCTACGTCTCGGTGGTAACATTACATGCGTCTATAACGGCATATATCCTAATCTAAGGCAACCTAACATCTCGGATGCAATATTTGACAACATTCCTGGCCCGTCGAACCCTACTTCTCGGAGAGAACAGTATATACGTCTATAACGGTATATATCCTAACCTAAGGCAGCCTTACATCTCGGATGTAATATTCTACAACATTCCAGGCGTGTCGGACCCTCCTTCTCGGTGGGAACATTATATGCGTCTATAACGGTATATATCATAATCTAAGGCAACCTAACATCTCGGATGTAATATTTGACAACATTCCTGGCCTGTCGAACACTACTTCCCGGGGGAACAGTATATACGTCTGTAACGTCATATATCCTAACCTAAGGCAACCTAACATCTCGGATGTAACATTTGACAACATTCCAGGCGTGTCGGTCCCTACGTCTCGGTGGTAACATTACATGCGTCTATAACGTTATATATCCTAACCTAAGGCAACCTAAAATCTCGGATGCAATATTTGACAACATTCCTGGCTTGTCGAACCCTACCATCCGGAGGGAACAGTATATACGTCTATAACGTCATATATCCTAACCTAAGGCAACCTAACATCTCGGATGTAACATTTGACAACATTCCAGGCGTGTCGGTCCCTACGTCTCGGTGGTAACATTACATGCGTCTATAACGGTATATATCCTAATCTTAGGCAACCTAACATCTCGGATGTAACATTTTACAACATTCCAGGCGTGTCGGTCCCTACGTCTCGGTGGTAACATTACATGCGTCTATAACGTTATATATCCTAACCTAAGGCCACATAACATCTCGTATGTAATATTTGACAACATTCCTGGCGTGTCGAACCCTACCTCTCGGTGGGAACAGTATATACGTCTATAACGTCATATATCCTAACCTAAGGCAACCTAACATCTCGGATGTAACATTTGACAACATTCCAGGCATGTCGGTCCCTACGTCTCGGTGGTAACATTACATGCGTCTATAACGGTATATATCCTAATCTTAGGCAACCTAACATCTCGGATGTAATATTCTACAACATTCCAGGCGTGTCGGACCCTACTTCCCGGTGGGAACATTATATGCGTCTATAACGGTATATATCATAATCTAAGGCAACCTAACATCTCGGATGTAATATTTGACAACATTCCTGGCCTGTCGAACACTACTTCCCGGGGGAACAGTATATACGTCTGTAACGTCATATATCCTAACCTAAGGCAACCTAACATCTCGGATGTAACATTTGACAACATTCCAGGCGTGTCGGTCCCTACGTCTCGGTGGTAACATTACATGCGTCTATAACGTTATATATCCTAACCTAAGGCGACGTAACATCTCGGATGCAATATTTGACAACATTCCTGGCCCGTCGAACCCTACTTCTCGGAGGGAACATTATATACGTCTATAACGTCATATATCCTATCCTGAGGCAACCTAACATCTCGGATGTAACATTTGACAACATTCCAGGCGTGTCGGTCCCTACGTCTCGGTGGTAACATTACATGCGTCTATAACGGTATATATCCTAATCTAAGGCAACCTAACATCTCGGATGCAATATTTGACAACATTCCTGGCCTGTCGAACCCTACTTCTCGGAGGGAACAGTATATATGTCTATAACGGTATATATCCTAACCTAAGGCAACCTTACATCTCGGATGTAATATTCTACAACATTCCAGGCGTGTCGGACCCTCCTTCTCGGTGGGAACATTATATGCGTCTATAACGGTATATATCATAATCTAAGGCAACCTAACATCTCGGATGCAATATTTGACAACATTCCTGGCCTATCGAACCCTACTTCTCGGTGGGAACAGTATATACGTCCATAACGTTATATATCCTAACCTAAGGCAACCTAACATCTCGGATGCAATATCTGACAACATTCCTGGCCTGTCGAACCCTACTTCCCCGAGGGAACAGTATATACGTCTGTAACGTCATATATCCTAACCTAAGGCAACCTAACATCTCGGATGTAACATTTGACAACATTCCAGTCGTGTCGGTCCCTACGTCTCGGTGGTAACATTACATGCGTCTATAACGGCATATATCCTAATCTAAGGCAACCTAACATCTCGGATGCAATATTTGACAACATTCCTGGCCCGTCGAACCCTACTTCTCGGAGAGAACAGTATATACGTCTATAACGGTATATATCCTAACCTAAGGCAGCCTTACATCTCGGATGTAATATTCTACAACATTCCAGGCGTGTCGGACCCTCCTTCTCGGTGGGAACATTATATGCGTCTATAACGGTATATATCATAATCTAAGGCAACCTAACATCTCGGATGTAATATTTGACAACATTCCTGGCCTGTCGAACACTACTTCCCGGGGGAACAGTATATACGTCTGTAACGTCATATATCCTAACCTAAGGCAACCTAACATCTCGGATGTAACATTTGACAACATTCCAGGCGTGTCGGTCCCTACGTCTCGGTGGTAACATTACATGCGTCTATAACGTTATATATCCTAACCTAAGGCAACCTAAAATCTCGGATGCAATATTTGACAACATTCCTGGCTTGTCGAACCCTACCATCCGGAGGGAACAGTATATACGTCTATAACGTCATATATCCTAACCTAAGGCAACCTAACATCTCGGATGTAACATTTGACAACATTCCAGGCGTGTCGGTCCCTACGTCTCGGTGGTAACATTACATGCGTCTATAACGGTATATATCCTAATCTTAGGCAACCTAACATCTCGGATGTAACATTTTACAACATTCCAGGCGTGTCGGTCCCTACGTCTCGGTGGTAACATTACATGCGTCTATAACGTTATATATCCTAACCTAAGGCCACATAACATCTCGTATGTAATATTTGACAACATTCCTGGCGTGTCGAACCCTACCTCTCGGTGGGAACAGTATATACGTCTATAACGTCATATATCCTAACCTAAGGCAACCTAACATCTCGGATGTAACATTTGACAACATTCCAGGCATGTCGGTCCCTACGTCTCGGTGGTAACATTACATGCGTCTATAACGGTATATATCCTAATCTTAGGCAACCTAACATCTCGGATGTAATATTCTACAACATTCCAGGCGTGTCGGACCCTACTTCCCGGTGGGAACATTATATGCGTCTATAACGGTATATATCATAATCTAAGGCAACCTAACATCTCGGATGTAATATTTGACAACATTCCTGGCGTGTCGAACCCTACCTCTCGGTGGGAACAGTATATACGTCTATAACGTCATATATCCTAACCTAAGGCAACCTAACATCTCGGATGTAACATTTGACAACATTCCAGGCATGTCGGTCCCTACGTCTCGGTGGTAACATTACATGCGTCTATAACGGTATATATCCTAACCTAAGGCAGCCTTACATCTCGGATGTAATATTCTACAACATTCCAGGCGTGTCGGACCCTCCTTCTCGGTGGGAACATTATATGCGTCTATAACGGTATATATCATAATCTAAGGCAACCTAACATCTCGGATGTAATATTTGACAACATTCCTGGCCTGTCGAACACTACTTCCCGGGGGAACAGTATATACGTCTGTAACGTCATATATCCTAACCTAAGGCAACCTAACATCTCGGATGTAACATTTGACAACATTCCAGGCGTGTCGGTCCCTACGTCTCGGTGGTAACATTACATGCGTCTATAACGTTATATATCCTAACCTAAGGCAACCTAAAATCTCGGATGCAATATTTGACAACATTCCTGGCTTGTCGAACCCTACCATCCGGAGGGAACAGTATATACGTCTATAACGTCATATATCCTAACCTAAGGCAACCTAACATCTCGGATGTAACATTTGACAACATTCCAGGCGTGTCGGTCCCTACGTCTCGGTGGTAACATTACATGCGTCTATAACGGTATATATCCTAATCTTAGGCAACCTAACATCTCGGATGTAACATTTTACAACATTCCAGGCGTGTCGGTCCCTACGTCTCGGTGGTAACATTACATGCGTCTATAACGTTATATATCCTAACCTAAGGCCACATAACATCTCGTATGTAATATTTGACAACATTCCTGGCGTGTCGAACCCTACCTCTCGGTGGGAACAGTATATACGTCTATAACGTCATATATCCTAACCTAAGGCAACCTAACATCTCGGATGTAACATTTGACAACATTCCAGGCATGTCGGTCCCTACGTCTCGGTGGTAACATTACATGCGTCTATAACGGTATATATCCTAATCTTAGGCAACCTAACATCTCGGATGTAACATTTTACAACATTCCAGGCGTGTCGGTCCCTACGTCTCGGTGGTAACATTACATGCGTCTATAACGTTATATATCCTAACCTAAGGCCACATAACATCTCGTATTTAATATTTGACAACATTCCTGGCGTGTCGAACCCTACCTCTCGGTGGGAACAGTATATACGTCTATAACGTCATATATCCTAACCTAAGGCAACCTAACATCTCGGATGTAACATTTGACAACATTCCAGGCATGTCGGTCCCTACGTCTCGGTGGTAACATTACATGCGTCTATAACGGTATATATCCTAATCTTAGGCAACCTAACATCTCGGATGTAATATTCTACAACATTCCAGGCGTGTCGGACCCTACTTCCCGGTGGGAACATTATATGCGTCTATAACGGTATATATCATAATCTAAGGCAACCTAACATCTCGGATGTAATATTTGACAACATTCCTGGCCTGTCGAACACTACTTCCCGGGGGAACAGTATATACGTCTGTAACGTCATATATCCTAACCTAAGGCAACCTAACATCTCGGATGTAACATTTGACAACATTCCAGGCGTGTCGGTCCCTACGTCTCGGTGGTAACATTACATGCGTCTATAACGTTATATATCCTAACCTAAGGCGACGTAACATCTCGGATGCAATATTTGACAACATTCCTGGCCCGTCGAACCCTACTTCTCGGAGGGAACATTATATACGTCTATAACGTCATATATCCTATCCTGAGGCAACCTAACATCTCGGATGTAACATTTGACAACATTCCAGGCGTGTCGGTCCCTACGTCTCGGTGGTAACATTACATGCGTCTATAACGGTATATATCCTAATCTAAGGCAACCTAAAATCTCGGATGCAATATTTGACAACATTCCTGGCCTGTCGAACCCTACTTCTCGGAGGGAACAGTATATATGTCTATAACGGTATATATCCTAACCTAAGGCAACCTTACATCTCGGATGTAATATTCTACAACATTCCAGGCGTGTCGGACCCTCCTTCTCGGTGGGAACATTATATGCGTCTATAACGGTATATATCATAATCTAAGGCAACCTAACATCTCGGATGCAATATTTGACAACATTCCTGGCCTATCGAACCCTACTTCTCGGTGGGAACAGTATATACGTCCATAACGTTATATATCCTAACCTAAGGCAACCTAACATCTCGGATGCAATATCTGACAACATTCCTGGCCTGTCGAACCCTACTTCCCCGAGGGAACAGTATATACGTCTGTAACGTCATATATCCTAACCTAAGGCAACCTAACATCTCGGATGTAACATTTGACAACATTCCAGTCGTGTCGGTCCCTACGTCTCGGTGGTAACATTACATGCGTCTATAACGGCATATATCCTAATCTAAGGCAACCTAACATCTCGGATGCAATATTTGACAACATTCCTGGCCCGTCGAACCCTACTTCTCGGAGAGAACAGTATATACGTCTATAACGGTATATATCCTAACCTAAGGCAGCCTTACATCTCGGATGTAATATTCTACAACATTCCAGGCGTGTCGGACCCTCCTTCTCGGTGGGAACATTATATGCGTCTATAACGGTATATATCATAATCTAAGGCAACCTAACATCTCGGATGTAATATTTGACAACATTCCTGGCCTGTCGAACACTACTTCCCGGGGGAACAGTATATACGTCTGTAACGTCATATATCCTAACCTAAGGCAACCTAACATCTCGGATGTAACATTTGACAACATTCCAGGCGTGTCGGTCCCTACGTCTCGGTGGTAACATTACATGCGTCTATAACGTTATATATCCTAACCTAAGGCAACCTAAAATCTCGGATGCAATATTTGACAACATTCCTGGCTTGTCGAACCCTACCATCCGGAGGGAACAGTATATACGTCTATAACGTCATATATCCTAACCTAAGGCAACCTAACATCTCGGATGTAACATTTGACAACATTCCAGGCGTGTCGGTCCCTACGTCTCGGTGGTAACATTACATGCGTCTATAACGGTATATATCCTAATCTTAGGCAACCTAACATCTCGGATGTAACATTTTACAACATTCCAGGCGTGTCGGTCCCTACGTCTCGGTGGTAACATTACATGCGTCTATAACGTTATATATCCTAACCTAAGGCCACATAACATCTCGTATGTAATATTTGACAACATTCCTGGCGTGTCGAACCCTACCTCTCGGTGGGAACAGTATATACGTCTATAACGTCATATATCCTAACCTAAGGCAACCTAACATCTCGGATGTAACATTTGACAACATTCCAGGCATGTCGGTCCCTACGTCTCGGTGGTAACATTACATGCGTCTATAACGGTATATATCCTAATCTTAGGCAACCTAACATCTCGGATGTAATATTCTACAACATTCCAGGCGTGTCGGACCCTACTTCCCGGTGGGAACATTATATGCGTCTATAACGGTATATATCATAATCTAAGGCAACCTAACATCTCGGATGTAATATTTGACAACATTCCTGGCGTGTCGAACCCTACCTCTCGGTGGGAACAGTATATACGTCTATAACGTCATATATCCTAACCTAAGGCAACCTAACATCTCGGATGTAACATTTGACAACATTCCAGGCATGTCGGTCCCTACGTCTCGGTGGTAACATTACATGCGTCTATAACGGTATATATCCTAACCTAAGGCAGCCTTACATCTCGGATGTAATATTCTACAACATTCCAGGCGTGTCGGACCCTCCTTCTCGGTGGGAACATTATATGCGTCTATAACGGTATATATCATAATCTAAGGCAACCTAACATCTCGGATGTAATATTTGACAACATTCCTGGCCTGTCGAACACTACTTCCCGGGGGAACAGTATATACGTCTGTAACGTCATATATCCTAACCTAAGGCAACCTAACATCTCGGATGTAACATTTGACAACATTCCAGGCGTGTCGGTCCCTACGTCTCGGTGGTAACATTACATGCGTCTATAACGTTATATATCCTAACCTAAGGCAACCTAAAATCTCGGATGCAATATTTGACAACATTCCTGGCTTGTCGAACCCTACCATCCGGAGGGAACAGTATATACGTCTATAACGTCATATATCCTAACCTAAGGCAACCTAACATCTCGGATGTAACATTTGACAACATTCCAGGCGTGTCGGTCCCTACGTCTCGGTGGTAACATTACATGCGTCTATAACGGTATATATCCTAATCTTAGGCAACCTAACATCTCGGATGTAACATTTTACAACATTCCAGGCGTGTCGGTCCCTACGTCTCGGTGGTAACATTACATGCGTCTATAACGTTATATATCCTAACCTAAGGCCACATAACATCTCGTATGTAATATTTGACAACATTCCTGGCGTGTCGAACCCTACCTCTCGGTGGGAACAGTATATACGTCTATAACGTCATATATCCTAACCTAAGGCAACCTAACATCTCGGATGTAACATTTGACAACATTCCAGGCATGTCGGTCCCTACGTCTCGGTGGTAACATTACATGCGTCTATAACGGTATATATCCTAATCTTAGGCAACCTAACATCTCGGATGTAATATTCTACAACATTCCAGGCGTGTCGGACCCTACTTCCCGGTGGGAACATTATATGCGTCTATAACGGTATATATCATAATCTAAGGCAACCTAACATCTCGGATGTAATATTTGACAACATTCCTGGCCTGTCGAACACTACTTCCCGGGGGAACAGTATATACGTCTGTAACGTCATATATCCTAACCTAAGGCAACCTAACATCTCGGATGTAACATTTGACAACATTCCAGGCGTGTCGGTCCCTACGTCTCGGTGGTAACATTACATGCGTCTATAACGTTATATATCCTAACCTAAGGCGACGTAACATCTCGGATGCAATATTTGACAACATTCCTGGCCCGTCGAACCCTACTTCTCGGAGGGAACATTATATACGTCTATAACGTCATATATCCTATCCTGAGGCAACCTAACATCTCGGATGTAACATTTGACAACATTCCAGGCGTGTCGGTCCCTACGTCTCGGTGGTAACATTACATGCGTCTATAACGGTATATATCCTAATCTAAGGCAACCTAACATCTCGGATGCAATATTTGACAACATTCCTGGCCTGTCGAACCCTACTTCTCGGAGGGAACAGTATATATGTCTATAACGGTATATATCCTAACCTAAGGCAACCTTACATCTCGGATGTAATATTCTACAACATTCCAGGCGTGTCGGACCCTCCTTCTCGGTGGGAACATTATATGCGTCTATAACGGTATATATCATAATCTAAGGCAACCTAACATCTCGGATGCAATATTTGACAACATTCCTGGCCTATCGAACCCTACTTCTCGGTGGGAACAGTATATACGTCCATAACGTTACATATCCTAACCTAAGGCAACCTAACATCTCGGATGCAATATCTGACAACATTCCTGGCCTGTCGAACCCTACTTCCCCGAGGGAACAGTATATACGTCTGTAACGTCATATATCCTAACCTAAGGCAACCTAACATCTCGGATGTAACATTTGACAACATTCCAGTCGTGTCGGTCCCTACGTCTCGGTGGTAACATTACATGCGTCTATAACGGCATATATCCTAATCTAAGGCAACCTAACATCTCGGATGCAATATTTGACAACATTCCTGGCCCGTCGAACCCTACTTCTCGGAGAGAACAGTATATACGTCTATAACGGTATATATCCTAACCTAAGGCAGCCTTACATCTCGGATGTAATATTCTACAACATTCCAGGCGTGTCGGACCCTCCTTCTCGGTGGGAACATTATATGCGTCTATAACGGTATATATCATAATCTAAGGCAACCTAACATCTCGGATGTAATATTTGACAACATTCCTGGCCTGTCGAACACTACTTCCCGGGGGAACAGTATATACGTCTGTAACGTCATATATCCTAACCTAAGGCAACCTAACATCTCGGATGTAACATTTGACAACATTCCAGGCGTGTCGGTCCCTACGTCTCGGTGGTAACATTACATGCGTCTATAACGTTATATATCCTAACCTAAGGCAACCTAAAATCTCGGATGCAATATTTGACAACATTCCTGGCTTGTCGAACCCTACCATCCGGAGGGAACAGTATATACGTCTATAACGTCATATATCCTAACCTAAGGCAACCTAACATCTCGGATGTAACATTTGACAACATTCCAGGCGTGTCGGTCCCTACGTCTCGGTGGTAAAATTAATGCGCCTATAACGGCAACGTAACAACTCGGATGTAATATTTTACAACATTGCTAGCGTTTCGGACCCTACTTCTCGGTGGGAACAGTATATACGTCCATAACGTTATATATCCTAACCTAAGGCAACCTTACATCTCGGATGTAATATTCTACAACATTCCAGGCGTGTCGGACCCTACTTCTCGGTGGGAACATTATATGCGTCTATAACGTTATATATCCTAACCTAAGGCAACCTATCATCTCGGATGCAATATTTAACAACATTCCAGGCCTGTCGAACCCTACTTCTCGGAGGGAACAGTATATATGTCTATAACGGTATATATCCTAACCTAAGGCAACCTTACATCTCGGATGTAATATTCTACAACATTCCAGGCGTGTCGGACCCTCCTTCTCGGTGGGAACATTATATGCGTCTATAACGGTATATATCATAATCTAAGGCAACCTAACATCTCGGATGCAATATTTGACAACATTCCTGGCCTATCGAACCCTACTTCTCGGTGGGAACAGTATATACGTCCATAACGTTATATATCCTAACCTAAGGCAACCTAACATCTCGGATGCAATATCTGACAACATTCCTGGCCTGTCGAACCCTACTTCCCCGAGGGAACAGTATATACGTCTGTAACGTCATATATCCTAACCTAAGGCAACCTAACATCTCGGATGTAACATTTGACAACATTCCAGTCGTGTCGGTCCCTACGTCTCGGTGGTAACATTACATGCGTCTATAACGGCATATATCCTAATCTAAGGCAACCTAACATCTCGGATGCAATATTTGACAACATTCCTGGCCCGTCGAACCCTACTTCTCGGAGAGAACAGTATATACGTCTATAACGGTATATATCCTAACCTAAGGCAGCCTTACATCTCGGATGTAATATTCTACAACATTCCAGGCGTGTCGGACCCTCCTTCTCGGTGGGAACATTATATGCGTCTATAACGGTATATATCATAATCTAAGGCAACCTAACATCTCGGATGTAATATTTGACAACATTCCTGGCCTGTCGAACACTACTTCCCGGGGGAACAGTATATACGTCTGTAACGTCATATATCCTAACCTAAGGCAACCTAACATCTCGGATGTAACATTTGACAACATTCCAGGCGTGTCGGTCCCTACGTCTCGGTGGTAACATTACATGCGTCTATAACGTTATATATCCTAACCTAAGGCAACCTAAAATCTCGGATGCAATATTTGACAACATTCCTGGCTTGTCGAACCCTACCATCCGGAGGGAACAGTATATACGTCTATAACGTCATATATCCTAACCTAAGGCAACCTAACATCTCGGATGTAACATTTGACAACATTCCAGGCGTGTCGGTCCCTACGTCTCGGTGGTAACATTACATGCGTCTATAACGGTATATATCCTAATCTTAGGCAACCTAACATCTCGGATGTAACATTTTACAACATTCCAGGCGTGTCGGTCCCTACGTCTCGGTGGTAACATTACATGCGTCTATAACGTTATATATCCTAACCTAAGGCCACATAACATCTCGTATGTAATATTTGACAACATTCCTGGCGTGTCGAACCCTACCTCTCGGTGGGAACAGTATATACGTCTATAACGTCATATATCCTAACCTAAGGCAACCTAACATCTCGGATGTAACATTTGACAACATTCCAGGCATGTCGGTCCCTACGTCTCGGTGGTAACATTACATGCGTCTATAACGGTATATATCCTAATCTTAGGCAACCTAACATCTCGGATGTAATATTCTACAACATTCCAGGCGTGTCGGACCCTACTTCCCGGTGGGAACATTATATGCGTCTATAACGGTATATATCATAATCTAAGGCAACCTAACATCTCGGATGTAATATTTGACAACATTCCTGGCCTGTCGAACACTACTTCCCGGGGGAACAGTATATACGTCTGTAACGTCATATATCCTAACCTAAGGCAACCTAACATCTCGGATGTAACATTTGACAACATTCCAGGCGTGTCGGTCCCTACGTCTCGGTGGTAACATTACATGCGTCTATAACGTTATATATCCTAACCTAAGGCGACGTAACATCTCGGATGCAATATTTGACAACATTCCTGGCCCGTCGAACCCTACTTCTCGGAGGGAACATTATATACGTCTATAACGTCATATATCCTATCCTGAGGCAACCTAACATCTCGGATGTAACATTTGACAACATTCCAGGCGTGTCGGTCCCTACGTCTCGGTGGTAACATTACATGCGTCTATAACGGTATATATCCTAATCTAAGGCAACCTAACATCTCGGATGCAATATTTGACAACATTCCTGGCCTGTCGAACCCTACTTCTCGGAGGGAACAGTATATATGTCTATAACGGTATATATCCTAACCTAAGGCAACCTTACATCTCGGATGTAATATTCTACAACATTCCAGGCGTGTCGGACCCTCCTTCTCGGTGGGAACATTATATGCGTCTATAACGGTATATATCATAATCTAAGGCAACCTAACATCTCGGATGCAATATTTGACAACATTCCTGGCCTATCGAACCCTACTTCTCGGTGGGAACAGTATATACGTCCATAACGTTATATATCCTAACCTAAGGCAACCTAACATCTCGGATGCAATATCTGACAACATTCCTGGCCTGTCGAACCCTACTTCCCCGAGGGAACAGTATATACGTCTGTAACGTCATATATCCTAACCTAAGGCAACCTAACATCTCGGATGTAACATTTGACAACATTCCAGTCGTGTCGGTCCCTACGTCTCGGTGGTAACATTACATGCGTCTATAACGGCATATATCCTAATCTAAGGCAACCTAACATCTCGGATGCAATATTTGACAACTTTCCTGGCCCGTCGAACCCTACTTCTCGGAGAGAACAGTATATACGTCTATAACGGTATATATCCTAACCTAAGGCAGCCTTACATCTCGGATGTAATATTCTACAACATTCCAGGCGTGTCGGACCCTCCTTCTCGGTGGGAACATTATATGCGTCTATAACGGTATATATCATAATCTAAGGCAACCTAACATCTCGGATGTAATATTTGACAACATTCCTGGCCTGTCGAACACTACTTCCCGGGGGAACAGTATATACGTCTGTAACGTCATATATCCTAACCTAAGGCAACCTAACATCTCGGATGTAACATTTGACAACATTCCAGGCGTGTCGGTCCCTACGTCTCGGTGGTAACATTACATGCGTCTATAACGTTATATATCCTAACCTAAGGCAACCTAAAATCTCGGATGCAATATTTGACAACATTCCTGGCTTGTCGAACCCTACCATCCGGAGGGAACAGTATATACGTCTATAACGTCATATATCCTAACCTAAGGCAACCTAACATATCGGATGTAACATTTGACAACATTCCAGGCGTGTCGGTCCCTACGTCTCGGTGGTAACATTACATGCGTCTATAACGGTATATATCCTAATCTTAGGCAACCTAACATCTCGGATGTAACATTTTACAACATTCCAGGCGTGTCGGTCCCTACGTCTCGGTGGTAACATTACATGCGTCTATAACGTTATATATCCTAACCTAAGGCCACATAACATCTCGTATGTAATATTTGACAACATTCCTGGCGTGTCGAACCCTACCTCTCGGTGGGAACAGTATATACGTCTATAACGTCATATATCCTAACCTAAGGCAACCTAACATCTCGGATGTAACATTTGACAACATTCCAGGCATGTCGGTCCCTACGTCTCGGTGGTAACATTACATGCGTCTATAACGGTATATATCCTAATCTTAGGCAACCTAACATCTCGGATGTAATATTCTACAACATTCCAGGCGTGTCGGACCCTACTTCCCGGTGGGAACATTATATGCGTCTATAACGGTATATATCATAATCTAAGGCAACCTAACATCTCGGATGTAATATTTGACAACATTCCTGGCCTGTCGAACACTACTTCCCGGGGGAACAGTATATACGTCTGTAACGTCATATATCCTAACCTAAGGCAACCTAACATCTCGGATGTAACATTTGACAACATTCCAGGCGTGTCGGTCCCTACGTCTCGGTGGTAACATTACATGCGTCTATAACGTTATATATCCTAACCTAAGGCGACGTAACATCTCGGATGCAATATTTGACAACATTCCTGGCCCGTCGAACCCTACTTCTCGGAGGGAACATTATATACGTCTATAACGTCATATATTCTATCCTGAGGCAACCTAACATCTCGGATGTAACATTTGACAACATTCCAGGCGTGTCGGTCCCTACGTCTCGGTGGTAACATTACATGCGTCTATAACGGTATATATCCTAATCTAAGGCAACCTAACATCTCGGATGCAATATTTGACAACATTCCTGGCCTGTCGAACCCTACTTCTCGGAGGGAACATTATATACGTCTGTAACGTCATATATCCTAACCTAAGACAACCTAACATCTCGGATGTAACATTTGACAACATTCCAGGCGTGTCGGTCCCTACGTCTCGGTGGTAACATTACATGCGTCTATAACGTTATATATCCTAACCTAAGGCCACATAACATCTCGTATGTAATATTTGGCAACATTCCTGGCCTGTCGAACCCTACTTCTCGGAGGGAACAGTATATACGTCTGTAACGTTATATATCCTAACCTAAGACAACCTAACATCTCGGATGTAATATTCTACAACCTTCCAGGCGTGTCGGACCCTACTTCTCCGTGGGAACATTATATGCGTCAATAACGTTGCATATCCTAATCTAAGGCAACCTAGCATCTCGGATGCAATATTTGACAACATTCCTGGCCTGTCGAACCCTACCATCCGGAGGGAACAGTATATACGTCTATAACGTCATATATCCTAACCTAAGGCAACCTAACATCTCGGATGTAACATTTGACAACATTCCAGGCGTGTCGGTCCCTACGTCTCGGTGGTAACATTACATGCGTCTATAACGGTATATATCCTAATCTTAGGCAACCTAACATCTCGGATGTAACATTTTACAACATTCCAGGCGTGTCGGTCCCTACGTCTCGGTCGTAACATTACATGCGTCTATAACGTTATATATCCTAACCTAAGGCCACATAACATCTCGGATGCAATATTTGACAACATTCCTGGCCTGTCGAACCCTACTTCTCGGAGGGAACAGTATATACGTCTATAACGTTATATAGCCTAAACTAAGGCAACCTGACATCTCGGAAGTATTATTCTACAACATTCCAGGCGTGTCGGACCCTACTTCTCGGTGGGAGCATTATATGCGTCTATAACGTTGTATATCCTAATCTAAGGCAACCTAACATCTCGGATGCTATATTTGACAACATTCCCGGCCTGTCGAACCCTACGTCCCGGAGGGAGCAGTATATACGTCTATAACGGTATATATCCTAATCTAAGGCAACCTAACATCTCGGATGCAATATTTGACAACATTCCTGGCCTGTCGAACCCTACTTCTCGGAGGGAACAGTATATACGTCTGTAACGTCACATATCCTAACCTAAGGCAACCTAACATCTCGAATGTAATATTCTATATCATTCCAGGCGTGTCCGACCCTACTTCTCGGTGGGAACATTATATGAGTCTATAACGATGTATATCCTAATCTAAGGCAACCTAACATTTCGGATGCAATATTTGACAACATTCCTGGCCTGTCGAACCCTACTTCTCGGAGGGAACAGTATATACGTCTATAACGTCATATATCCTAACCTAAGGCAACCTAACATCTCGGATGTAACATTTGACAACATTCCAGGCATGTCGGTCCCTACGTCTCGGTGGTAACATTATATGCGTCTATAACGTTATATATCCTAATCTAAGGCAACCTAACATCTCGGATGCAATATTTGACAACATTCTTAGCCTGTCGAACCCTACTTCTCGGAGGGAACATTATATACGTCTGTAACGTCATATATCCTAACCTAAGACAACCTAACATCAAGGATGTAACATTTGACAACATTCCAGGCGTGTCGGTCCCTACGTCTCGGTGGTAACATTAATGCGCCTATAACGGCAACGTAACAACTCGGTTGTAATATTTTACAACATTGCTGGCGTTTCGGACCCTACTTCTCGGTGGGAACAGTATATACGTCCATAACGTTATATATCCTAACCTAAGGCAACCTTACATCTCGGATGTAATATTCTACAACATTCCAGGCGTGTCGGACCATACTTCTCGGTGGGAACATTATATGCGTCTATAACGTTGTATATCCTAATCTAAGGCAACCTAACATCTCGGATGCAATATTTGACAACATTCCTGGCCTATCGAACCCTACTTCTCGGTGGGAACAGTATATACGTCCATAACGTTATATATCCTAACCTAAGGCAACCTAACATCTCGGATGCAATATCTGACAACATTCCAGGCCTGTCGAACCCTACTTCCCCGAGGGAACAGTATATACGTCTGTAACGTCATATATCCTAACCTAAGGCAACCTAACATCTCGGATGTAACATTTGACAACATTCCAGGCGTGTCGGTCCCTACGTCTCGGTGGTAACATTACATGCGTCTATAACGGCATATATCCTAATCTAAGGCAACCTAACATCTCGGCTGCAATATTTGACAACATTCCTGGCCTGTCGAACCCTACTTCTCGGAGGGAACAGTATATACGTCTATAACGGTATATGTCCTAACCTAAGGCAACCTTACATCTCGGATGTAATATTCTACAACATTCCAGGCGTGTCGGACCCTACTTCTCGGTGGGAACATTATATGCGTCTATAAAGGTATATATCATAATCTAAGGCAACCTAACATCTCGGATGCAATATTTGACAACATTCCTGGCCTGTCGAACACTACTTCTCGGAGGGAACAGTATATTCGTCTGTAACGTCATATATCCTAACCGAAGGCAACCTGACATCTCGGATGTAATATTCTACACCATTCCAGGCGTGTCGGACCCTACTTCTCGGTGGGAACATTATATGAGTCTATAACGTTGTATATCCTAATCTAAGGCAACCTATTATCTCAGACGTAATATTTTGCAATATTCCTGGCGTGTCGGTGCATACTTTTCGGTGGGAATATTATATGCGTCTATAACGGTCGATATCGTAATCTAAGGCAATCTAACATCTCGGATGCAATATTTGACAACATTCCTGGCCTGTCGAACCCTACCATCCGGAGGGAACAGCATATACGTCTATAACGTCATATATCCTAACCTAAGGCAACCTAACATCTCGGATGTAACATTTGACAACATTCCAGGCATGTCGGTCCCTACGTCTCGGTGGTAACATTACATGCGTCTATAACGGTATATATCCTAATCTTAGGCAACCTAACATCTCGGATGTAACATTTTACAACATTCCAGGCGTGTCGGTCCCTACGTCTCGGTCGTAACATTACATGCGTCTATAACGTTATATATCCTAACCTAAGGCCACATAACATCTCGGATGCAATATTTGACAACATTCCTGGCCTGTCGAACCCTACTTCTCGGAGGGAACAGTATATACGTCTATAACGTTATATAGCCTAAACTAAGGCAACCTGACATCTCGGATGTATTATTCTACAACATTCCAAGCGTGTCGGACCCTACTTCTCGGTGGGAGCATTATATGCGTCTATAACGTTGTATATCCTAATCTAAGGCAACCTAACATCTCGGATGCTATATTTGACAACATTCCCGGCCTGTCGAACCCTACGTCCCGGAGGGAGCAGTATATACGTCTATAACGGTATATATCCTAATCTAAGGCAACCTAACATCTCGGATGCAATATTTGACAACATTCCTGGCCTGTCGAACCCTACTTCTCGGAGGGAACATTATATACGTCTGTAACGTCATATATCCTAACCTAAGACAACCTAACATCAAGGATGAAACATTTGACAACATTCCAGGCGTGTCGGTCCCTACGTCTCGGTGGTAACATTAATGCGCCTATAACGGCAACGTAACAACTCGGATGTAATATTTTACAACATTGCTGGCGTTTCGGACCCTACTTCTCGGTGGGAACAGTATATACGTCCATAACGTTATATATCCTAACCTAAGGCAACCTTACATCTCGGATGTAATATTCTACAACATTCCAGGCGTGTCGGACCCTACTTCTCGGTGGGAACATTATATGCGTCTATAACGTTGTATATCCTAATCTAAGGCAACCTAACATCTCGGATGCAATATTTGACAACATTCCTGGCCTGTCGAACCCTACTTCTCGGAGGGAACAGTATATACGTCTATAACGGTATATATCATAATCTAAGGCAACCTAACATCTCGGATGCAATATTTGACAACATTCCTGGCCTGTCGAACCCTACTTCCCGGAGGGAACAGTATATACGTCTGTAACGTCATATATCCTAACCTAAGGCAACCTAACAGCTCGGATGTAACATTTGACAACATTCCAGGCGTGACGGTCCCTACGTCTCGGTGGTAACATTACATGCGTCTATAACGTTATATATCCTAACCTAAGGCAACCTATCATCTCGGATGCAATATTTGACAACATTCCTGGCCTGTCGAACCCTACTTCTCGGAGGGAACAGTATATATGTCTATAACGGTATATATCCTAACCTAAGGCAACCTGACATCTCGGATGTAATATTCTACAACCTTCCAGGCGTGTCGGACCCTACTTCTCGGTGGGAACATTATATGCGTCTATAACGGTATATATCATAATCTAAGGCAACCTAACATCTCGGATGCAATATTTGACAACATTCCTGGCCTATCGAACCCTACTTCTCGGTGGGAACAGTATATACGTCCATAACGTTATATATCCTAACCTAAGGCAACCTAACATCTCGGATGCAATATCTGACAACATTCCTGGCCTGTCGAACCCTACTTCCCCGAGGGAACAGTATATACGTCTGTAACGTCATATATCCTAAACTAAGGCAACCTAACATCTCGGATGTAACATTTGACAACATTCCAGGCGTGTCGGTCCCTACGTCTCGGTGGTAACATTACATGCGTCTATAACGGCATATATCCTAATCTAAGGCAACCTAACATCTCGGATGCAATATTTGACAACATTCCTGGCCTGTCGAACCCTACATCTCGGAGGGAACAGTATATACGTCTATAACGGTATATATCCTAACCTAAGGCAACCTTACATCTCGGATGTAATATCTATAACATTCCAGGCGTGTCGGACACTACTTCTCGGTGGGAACATTATATGCGTCTATAAAGGTATATATCATAATCTAAGGCAACCTAACATCTCGGATGCAATATTTGACAACATTCCAGGCGTGTCGGACACTACTTCTCGGTGGGAACATTATATGCGTCTATAAAGGTATATATCATAATCTAAGGCAACCTAACATCTCGGATGCAATATTTGACAACATTCCTGGCCTGTCGAACACTACTTCTCGGAGGGAACAGTATATACGCCTATAACGTTATATATCCTAACCTAAGGCAACCTAACATCTCGGATGTAATATTCTACAACCTTCCAGGCGTGTCGGACCCTACTTCTCGGTGGGAACATTATATGCGTCTATAACGTTGCATATCCTAACCTAAGGCAACCTAACATCTCGGATGCAATATTTGACAACATTCCTGGCCTGTCGAACCCTACTTCTCGGAGGGAACAGTATATACGTCTATAACGGTATATATCCTAATCTAAGGCAACCTAACATCTCGGATGCAATATTTGACAACATTCCTGGCCTGTCGAACCCTACTTCTCGGAGGGAACAGTATATACGTCTATAACGTCATATATCCTAACCTAAGGCAACCTAACATCTCGGATGTAACATTTGACAACATTCCAGGCGTGTCGGTCCCTACGTCTCGGTGGTAACATTACATGCGTCTATAACGGCATATATCCTAATCTAAGGCAACCTAACATCTCGGATGCAATTTTTGACAACATTCCTGGCCTGTCGAACCCTACTTCTCGGAGGGAACAGTATATACGTCTATAACGGTATATATCCTAACCTAAGGCAACCTTACATCTCGGATGTAATATTCTACAACATTCCAGGCGTGTCGGACACTACTTCTCTGTGGGAACATTATATGCGTCTATAAAGGTATATATCATAATCTAAGGCAACCTAACATCTCGGATGCAATATTTGACAACATTCCTGGCCCGTCGAACACTACTTCTCGGAGGGAACGGTATATACGTCTGTAACGTCATATATCCTAACCTAAGGCAACCTAACATCTCGGATCTAACATTTGACAACATTCCAGGCGTGTCGGTCCCTACGTCTCGGTGGTAACATTACATGCGTCTATAACGTTATATATCCTAACCTAAGGCGACGTAACATCTCGGATGCAATATTTGACAACATTCCTGGCCCGTCGAACCCTACTTCTCGGACGGAACAGTATATACGTCTATAACGTCATATATCCTATCCTGAGGCAACCTAACGTCTCGGATGTAACATTTGACAACATTCCAGGCGTGTCGGACCCTACGTCTCGGTGGTAACATTACATGCGTCTATAACGGTATATATCCTAATCTAAGGCAACCTAACATCTCGGATGCAATATTTGACAACATTCCTGGCCTGTCGAACCCTACTTCTCGGAGGGAACAGTATATACGTCTGTAACGTCATATATCCTAAACTAAGGCAACCTAACATCTCGGATGTAACATTTGACAACATTCCAGGCGTGTCGGTCCCTACGTCTCGGTGGTAACATTACATGCGTCTATAACGGCATATATCCTAATCTAAGGCAACCTAACATCTCGGATGCAATATTTGACAACATTCCTGGCCTGTCGAACCCTACTTCTCGGAGGGAACAGTATATATGTCTATAACGGTATATATTCTAACCTAAGGCAACCTTACATCTCGGATGTAATATTCTATAACATTCCAGGCGTGTCGGACACTACTTCTCGGTGGGAACATTATATGCGTCTATAAAGGTATATATCATAATCTAAGGCAACCTAACATTTCGGATGCAATATTTGACAACATTCCAGGCGTGTCGGACACTACTTCTCGGTGGGAACATTATATGCGTCTATAAAGGTATATATCATATTCTAAGGCAACCTAACATCTCGGATGCAATATTTGACAACATTCCTGGCCTGTCGAGCACTACTTCACGGAGGGAACAGTATATACGTCTGTAACGTCATATATCCTAACCTAAGGCGACGTAACATCTCGGATGCAATATTTGACAACATTCCTGGCCCGTCGAACCCTACTTCTCGGACGGAACAGTATATGCGTCTATAACGTTGCATATCCTAATCTAAGGCAACCTTACATCTCGGATGCAATATTTAACAACATTCCTGGCCTGTCGAACCCTACTTCTCGGAGGGAACAGTATATACGTCTATAACGGTATATATCCAAATCTAAGGCAACCTAACATCTCGGATGCAATATTTGACAACATTCCTGGCCTGTCGAACCCTGCTTCTCGGAGGGAACAGTATATACGTCTATAACGTCATATATCCTAATCTTAGGCAACCTAACATCTCGGATGTAACATTTTACAACATTCCAGGCGTGTCGGTCCCTACGTCTCGGTGGTAACGTTACATGCGTCTATAACGTTAAATATCCTAACCTAAGGCAACCTAACATCTCGGATGCAATCTTTGACAACATTCCTGGCCTGTCGAAGCCTACCATCCGGAGGGAACAGTATATACGTCTATAACGTCATATATCCTATCCTAAGGCAACCTAACATCTCGGATGTAACATTTGACAACATTCCAGGCGTGTCGGACACTACTTCTCGGTGGGAACATTATATGCGTCTATAAAGGTATATATCATATTCTAAGGCAACCTAACATCTCGGATGCAATATTTGACAACATTCCTAGCCTGTCGAACCCTACTTCTCGGAGGGAACAGTATATACGTCTATAACGTTATATATCCTAACCTAAGGCAACCTAACATCTCGGATGTAATATTCTACAACCTTCCAGGCGTGTCGGACCCTACTTCTCGGTGGGAACATTATATGCGTATATAACGTTGCATATCCTAATCTAAGGCAACCTAACATCTTGGATGCAATATTTGACAACATTCCTGGCCTGTCGAACCCTACGTCTCGGAGGGAACAGTATATACGTCTATAACGGTATATATCCTAATCTAAGGCAACCTAACATCTCGGATGCAATATTTGACAACATTCCTGGCCTGTCGAACCCTACTTCTCGGAGGGAACATTATATACGTCTGTAACGTCATATATCCTAACCTAAGACAACCTAACATCTCGGATGTAACATTTGACAACATTCCAGGCGTGTCGGTCCCTACGTCTCGGTGGTAACATTACATGCGTCTATAACGTTATATATCCTAACCTAAGGCCACATAACACCTCGTATGTAATATTTGACAACATTCCTGGCGTGTCGAACCCTACCTCTCGGTGGGAACAGTATATACGTCTATAACGTCATATATCCTAACCTAAGGCAACCTAACATCTCGGATGTAACATTTGACAACATTCCAGGCATGTCGGTCCCTACGTCTCGGTGGTAACATTACATGCGTCTATAACGGTATATATCCTAATCTTAGGCAACCTAACATCTCGGATGTAACATTTTACAACATTCCAGGCGTGTCGGTCCCTACGTCTCGGTCGTAACATTACATGCGTCTATAACGTTATATATCCTAACCTAAGGCCACATAACATCTCGTATGTAATATTTGACAACATTCCTGGCGTGTCGAACCCTACCTCTCGGTGGGAACAGTATATACGTCTATAACGTCATATATCCTAACCTAAGGCCACCTAACATCTCGTATGTAATATTTGACAACATTCCTGGAGTGTCGAACCCTACTTCTCGGTGGGAACATTATATGCGTCTATAACGCTATATATCCTAATCTAAGGCAACCTAACATCTCGGATGCAATATTTGACAACATTCCTAGCCTGTCGAACCCTACTTCTCGGAGGTAACAGTTTATACGTCTATAACGTTATATATCCTAACCTAAGGCAACCTAACATCTCGGATGTAATATTCTACAACCTTCCAGGCGTGTCGGACCCTACTTCTCGGTGGGAACATTATATGCGTATATAACGTTGCATATCCTAATCTAAGGCAACCTAACATCTCGGATCCAATATTTGACAACATTCCTGGCCTGTCGAACCCTACGTCTCGGAGGGAACAGTATATACGTCTATAACGGTATATATCCTAATCTAAGGCAACCTAACATCTCGGATGCAATATTTGACAACATTCCTGGCCTGTCGAACCCTACTTCTCGGAGGGAACATTATATACGCCTGTAACGTCATATATCCTAACCTAAGACAACCTAACATTTCGGATGTAACATTTGACAACATTCCAGGCGTGTCGGTCCCTACGTCTCGGTGGTAACGTTACATGCGTCTATAACGTTATATATCCTAACCTAAGGCAACCTAACATCTCGGATGCAATCTTTGACAACATTCCTGGCCTGTCGAACCCTACTTCTCGGAGGGAACAGTATATACGTCTATAACGTCATATATCCTAACCTAAGGCAACCTAACATCTCGGATGTAACATTTGACAACATTCCAGGCATGTCGGTCCCTACGTCTCGGTGGTAACATTACATACGTCTATAACGGTATATATCCTAATCTTAGGCGACCTAACATCTCGGATGTAACATTTTACATCATTCCAGGCGTGTCGGACCCTACGTCTCGGTCGTAACATTACATGCGTCTATAACGTCATATATCCTAACCTAAGGCAACCTAACATCTCGGATGCAATATTTGACAACATTCCTGGCCTGTCGAACCCTACTTCTCGGAGGGAACAGTATATACGTCTATAACGTCATATATCCTAACCTAAGGCAACCTAACATCTCGGATGTAACATTTGACAACATTCCAGGCGTGTCGGTCCCTACGTCTCGGTGGTAACATTACATGCGTCTATAACGTTGTATATCCTAACCTAAGGCAACCTAACATCACGGATGCAATATTTGACAACATTTCTGGCCTGTCGAACCCTACCATCCGGAGGGAACAGTATATACGTCTATAACGTCATATATCCTAACCTAAGGCAACCTAACATCTCGGATGTAACATTTGACAACATTCCAGGCGTGTTGGTCCCTACGTCTCGGTGGTAACATTACATGCGTCTATAACGTTATATATCCTAACCTAAGGCCACCTAACATCTCGTATGTAATATTTGACAACATTCCTGGAGTGTCGAACCCTACTTCTCGGTGGGAACATTATATGCGTCTATAACGCTATATATCCTAATCTAAGGCAACCTAACATCTCGGATGCAATATTTGACAACATTCCTAGCCTGTCGAACCCTACTTCTCGGAGGGAACAGTTTATACGTCTATAACGTTATATATCCTAACCTAAGGCAACCTAACATCTCGGATGTAATATTCTACAACCTTCCAGGCGTGTCGGACCCTACTTCTCGGTGGGAACATTATATGCGTATATAACGTTGCATATCCTAATCTAAGGCAACCTAACATCTCGGATGCAATATTTGACAACATTCCTGGCCTGTCGAACCCTACGTCTCGGAGGGAACAGTATATACGTCTATAACGGTATATATCCTAATCTAAGGCAACCTAACATCTCGGATGCAATATTTGACAACATTCCTGGCCTGTCGAACCCTACTTCTCGGAGGGAACATTATATACGCCTCTAACGTCATATATCCTAACCTAAGACAACCTAACATTTCGGATGTAACATTTGACAACATTCCAGGCGTGTCGGTCCCTACGTCTCGGTGGTAACGTTACATGCGTCTATAACGTTATATATCCTAACCTAAGGCAACCTAACATCTCGGATGCAATCTTTGACAACATTCCTGGCCTGTCGAACCCTACTTCTCGGAGGGAACAGTATATACGTCTATAACGTCATATATCCTAACCTAAGGCAACCTAACATCTCGGATGTAACATTTGACAACATTCCAGGCCTGTCGGTCCCTACGTCTCGGTCGTAACATTACATGCGTCTATAACGTTATATATCCTAACCTAAGGCCACATAACATCTCGTATGTAATATTTGACAACATTCCTGGCGTGTCGAACCCTACCTCTCGGTGGGAGCAGTATATACGTCTATAACGTCATATATCCTAACCTAGGGCAAACTAACATCTCGGATGTAACATTTGACATCATTCCAGGCATGTCGGTCCCTACGTCTCGGTAGTAACATTACATGCGTCTATAACATCATATATCATAACCTAAGGCAACCTAACATCTCGGATGCAATATTTGACAACGTTCCTGGCCTGTCGAACCCTACTTCTCGGAGGGAACAGCACATACGTCTATAACGTCATATATCCTAACCTAAGGCAACCTAACATCTCGGATGCAATATTTGACAACATTCCTGGCCTGTCGAACCCTACGTCTCGGAGGGAACAGTATATACGTCTATAACGGTATATATCCTAATCTAAGGCAATCTAACATCTCGGATGCAATATTTGACAACATTCCTGGCCTGTCGAACCCTACCATCCGGAGGGAACGGTATATACGTCTATAACGTCATATATCCTAACCTAAGGCAACCTAACATCTCGGATGTAATATTTGACAACATTCCTGGCGTGTCGGACCCTACTTCTCGGTGGGAGCAGTATATACGTCTATAACGTTATATATCCTAACCTAAGGCAACCTGACATCTCGGATGAAATATTCTACAACATTCCTGCCGTGTCGGAGCATTCTTTTCGGTGGGAAATGTATATACGTTTATAACGGTATATATCCTAACCTAAGGGAACCTAATATCTCGGATGCAATATTCGACAACATTCCTGGCCTGCGAACCCTACTTCTCGGAGGGAACAGTATATACGTCTGTAACGTCACATATCCTAACCTAAGGCAACCTAACATCTCGGATGCAATATTCTACATCATTCCAGGCGTGTCGGACCCTACTTCTCGGTGGGAACATTATATGAGTCTATAACGATGTATATCCTAATCTAAGGCAACCTTACATCTCGGATGCAATATTTGACAACATTCCTGGCCTGTCGAACCCTACTTCTCGGAGGGAACAGTATATACGTCTATAACGGTATATATCCTAATCTAAGGGAACCTAACATCTCGGATGCAATATTTGACAACATTCCTGGCCTGTCGAACCCTACTTCTCGGAGGGAACAGTATATACGTCTATAACGTCATATATCCTAACCTAAGGCAACCTAACATCTCGGATGTAACATTTGACAACATTCCAGGCATGTCGGTCCCTACGTCTCGGTGGTAACATTATATGCGTCTGTAACGCTATATATCCTAATCTAAGCCAACCTAACATCTCGGATGCAATATTTGACAACATTCCTGGCCTGTCGAACCCTACTTCTCGGAGGGAACAGTATATACGTCTATAACGGTATATATCCTAATCTAAGGCAACCTAACATCTCAGATGCCATATTTGACAACATTCCTGGCCTGTCGAACCCTACTTCTCGGAGGGAACAGTATATACGTCTATAACGTCATATATCCTAACCTAAGGCAACCTAACATCTCGGATGTAACATTTGACAACATTCCAGGCATGTCGGTCCCTACGTCTCGGTGGTAACATTATATGCGTCTGTAACTCTATATATCCTAATCTAAGCCAACCTAACATCTCGGATGCAATATTTGGCAACATTCCTGGTCTGTCGAACCCTACCATCCGGAGGGAACAGTATATACGTCTATAACGTCATATATCCTAACCTAAGGCAACCTAACATCTCGGATGTAACATTTGACAACATTCCAGGCGTGTCGGTCCCTACTTCTCCGTGGGAACATTATATGCGTCTATAACGTTGCATATCCTAATCTAAGGCAACCTAACATCTCGGATGCAATATTTGACAACATTCCTGGTCTGTCGAACCCTACCATCCGGAGGGAACAGTATATACGTCTATAACGTCATATATCCTAACATAAGGCAACCTAACATCTCGGATGTAACATTTGACAACATTCCAGGCGTGTCGGTCCCTACGTCTCGGTGGTAACATTACATGCGTCTATAACGGTATATATCCTAATCTTAGGCAACCTAACACCTCGGATGTAATATTCTACAACATTCCAGGCGTGTCGGACCCTACTTCTCGGTGGGAACATTATATGCGTATATAACGTTGCATATCCTAATCTAAGGCAACCTAACATCTCGGATGCAATATTTGACAACATTCCTGGCCTGTCGAAACCTACGTCTCGGAGGGAACAGTATATACGTCTATAACGGTATATATCCTAATCTAAGGCAACCTAACATCTCGGATGCAATATTTGACAACATTCCTGGCCTGTCGAACCCTACTTCTCGGAGGGAACATTATATACGTCTGTAGCGTCATATATCCTAACCTAAGACAACCTAACATCTTGGATGTAACATTTGACAACATTCCAGGCGTGTCGGTCCCTACGTCTCGGTGGTAACATTACATGCGTCTATAACGTTATATATCCTAACCTAAGGCCACATAACATCTCGTATGTAATATTTGACAACATTCCTGGCGTGTCGAACCCTACCTCTCGGTGGGAACAGTATATACGTCTATAACGTCATATATCCTAACCTAAGGCAACCTAACATCTCGGATGTAACATTTGACAACATTCCAGGCATGTCGGTCCCTACGTCTCGGTGGTAACATTACATGCGTCTATAACGGTATATATCCTAATCTTAGGCAACCTAACATCTCGGATGTAACATTTTACAACATTCCAGGCGTGTCGGTCCCTACGTCTCGGTCGTAACATTACATGCGTCTATAACGTTATATATCCTAACCTAAGGCCACATAACATCTCAGATGCCATATTTGACAACATTCCTGGCCTGTCGAACCCTACTTCTCGGAGGGAACAGTATATACGTCTATAACGTCATATATCCTAACCTAAGGCAACCTAACATCTCGGATGTAACATTTGACAACATTCCAGGCATGTCGGTCCCTACGTCTCGGTGGTAACATTATATGCGTCTGTAACTCTATATATCCTAATCTAAGCCAACCTAACATCTCGGATGCAATATTTGACAACATTCCTGGTCTGTCGAACCCTACCATCCGGAGGGAACAGTATATACGTCTATAACGTCATATATCCTAACCTAAGGCAACCTAACATCTCGGATGTAACATTTGACAACATTCCAGGCGTGTCGGTCCCTACTTCTCCGTGGGAACATTATATGCGTCTATAACGTTGCATATCCTAATCTAAGGCAACCTAACATCTCGGATGCAATATTTCACAACATTCCTGGTCTGTCGAACCCTACCATCCGGAGGGAACAGTATATACGTCTATAACGTCATATATCCTAACCTAAGGCAACCTAACATCTCGGATGTAACATTTGACAACATTCCAGGCGTGTCGGTCCCTACGTCTCGGTGGTAACATTACATGCGTCTATAACGGTATATATCCTAATCTAAGCCAACCTAACATCTCGGATGCAATATTTGACAACATTCCTGGTCTGTCGAACCCTACCATCCGGAGGGAACAGTATATACGTCTATAACGTCATATATCCTAACCTAAGGCAACCTAACATCTCGGATGTAACATTTGACAACATTCCAGGCGTGTCGGTCCCTACTTCTCCGTGGGAACATTATATGCGTCTATAACGTTGCATATCCTAATCTAAGGCAACCTAACATCTCGGATGCAATATTTGACAACATTCCTGGTCTGTCGAACCCTACCATCCGGAGGGAACAGTATATACGTCTATAACGTCATATATCCTAACATAAGGCAACCTAACATCTCGGATGTAACATTTGACAACATTCCAGGCGTGTCGGTCCCTACGTCTCGGTGGTAACATTACATGCGTCTATAACGGTATATATCCTAATCTTAGGCAACCTAACACCTCGGATGTAATATTCTACAACATTCCAGGCGTGTCGGACCCTACTTCTCGGTGGGAACATTATATGCGTATATAACGTTGCATATCCTAATCTAAGGCAACCTAACATCTCGGATGCAATATTTGACAACATTCCTGGCCTGTCGAACCCTACGTCTCGGAGGGAACAGTATATACGTCTATAACGGTATATATCCTAATCTAAGGCAACCTAACATCTCGGATGCAATATTTGACAACATTCCTGGCCTGTCGAACCCTACTTCTCGGAGGGAACATTATATACGTCTGTAACGTCATATATCCTAACCTAAGACAACCTAACATCTTGGATGTAACATTTGACAACATTCCAGGCGTGTCGGTCCCTACGTCTCGGTGGTAACATTACATGCGTCTATAACGTTATATATCCTAACCTAAGGCCACATAACATCTCGTATGTAATATTTGACAACATTCCTGGCGTGTCGAACCCTACCTCTCGGTGGGAACAGTATATACGTCTATAACGTCATATATCCTAACCTAAGGCAACCTAACATCTCGGATGTAACATTTGACAACATTCCAGGCATGTCGGTCCCTACGTCTCGGTGGTAACATTACATGCGTCTATAACGGTATATATCCTAATCTTAGGCAACCTAACATCTCGGATGTAACATTTTACAACATTCCAGGCGTGTCGGTCCCTACGTCTCGGTCGTAACATTACATGCGTCTATAACGTTATATATCCTAACCTAAGGCCACATAACATCTCAGATGCCATATTTGACAACATTCCTGGCCTGTCGAACCCTACTTCTCGGAGGGAACAGTATATACGTCTATAACGTCATATATCCTAACCTAAGGCAACCTAACATCTCGGATGTAACATTTGACAACATTCCAGGCATGTCGGTCCCTACGTCTCGGTGGTAACATTATATGCGTCTGTAACTCTATATATCCTAATCTAAGCCAACCTAACATCTCGGATGCAATATTTGACAACATTCCTGGTCTGTCGAACCCTACCATCCGGAGGGAACAGTATATACGTCTATAACGTCATATATCCTAACCTAAGACAACCTAACATCTTGAATGTAACATTTGACAACATTCCAGGCGTGTCGGTCCCTACTTCTCCGTGGGAACATTATATGCGTCTATAACGTTGCATATCCTAATCTAAGGCAACCTAACATCTCGGATGCAATATTTGACAACATTCCTGGCCTGTCGAACCCTACTTCTCGGAGGGAACAGTATATACGTCTATAACGTCATATATCCTAACCTAAGGCAACCTAACATCTCGGATGTAACATTTGACAACATTCCAGGCATGTCGGTCCCTACGTCTCGGTGGTAACATTATATGCGTCTGTAACTCTATATATCCTAATCTAAGCCAACCTAACATCTCGGATGCAATATTTGACAACATTCCTGGTCTGTCGAACCCTACCATCCGGAGGGAACAGTATATACGTCTATAACGTCATATATCCTAACCTAAGACAACCTAACATCTTGAATGTAACATTTGACAACATTCCAGGCGTGTCGGTCCCTACTTCTCCGTGGGAACATTATATGCGTCTATAACGTTGCATATCCTAATCTAAGGCAACCTAACATCTCGGATGCAATATTTGACAACATTCCTGGTCTGTCGAACCCTACCATCCGGAGGGAACAGTATATACGTCTATAACGTCATATATCCTAACCTAAGGCAACCTAACATCTCGGATGTAACATTTGACAACATTCCAGGCGTGTCGGTCCCTACGTCTCGGTGGTAACATTACATGCGTCTATAACTGTATATATCCTAATCTTAGGCAACCTAACATCTCGGATGTAACATTTTACAACATTCCAGGCGTGTCGGTCCCTACGTCTCGGTGGTAACGCTACATGCGTCTATAACGTTATATATCCTAACCTAAGGCAACCTAACATCTCGTATGTAATATTTGACAACATTCCTGGAGTGTCGAACCCTACTTCTCGGTGGGAACATTATATGCGTCTATAACGCTATATATCCTAATCTAAGGCAACCTAACATCTCGGATGCAATATTTGACAACATTCCTAGCCTGTCGAACCCTGCTTCTCGGAGGGAACAGTATATACGTCTATAACGTTATATATCCTAACCTACGGCAACCTAACATCTCGGATGTAATATTCTACAACCTTCCAGGCGTGTCGGACCCTACTTCTCGGTGGGAACATTATATGCGTATATAACGTTGCATATCCTAATCTAAGGCAACCTAACATCTCGAATGCAATATTTGACAACATTCCTGGTCTGTCGAACCCTACCATCCGGAGGGAACAGTGTATACGTCTATAACGTCATATATCCTAACCTAAGGCAACCTAACATCTCGGATGTAACATTTGACAACATTCCAGGCGTGTCGGTCCCTACGTCTCGGTGGTAACATTACATGCGTCTATAACGGTATATATCCTAATCTTAGGCAACCTAACATCTCGGATGTAATATTCTACATCCTTCCAGGCGTGTCGGACCCTACTTCTCGGTGGGAACATTATATGCGTCTATAACGTTGCATATCCTAATCTAAGGCAACCTTACATTTCGGATGCAATATTTGACAACATTCCTGGCCTGTCGAACCCTACTTCTCGGAGGGAACAGTATATACGTCTATAACGGTATATATCCTAATCTAAGGCAACCTAACATCTCAGATGCCATATTTGACAACATTCCTGGCCTGTCGAACCCTACTTCTCGGAGGGAACAGTATATACGTCTATAACGTCATATATCCTAACCTAAGGCAACCTAACATCTCGGATGTAACATTTGACAACATTCCAGGCATGTCGGTCCCTACGTCTCGGTGGTATCATTATATGCGTCTGTAACTCTATATATCCTAATCTAAGCCAACCTAACATCTCGGATGCAATATTTGACAACATTCCTGGTCTGTCGAACCCTACCATCCGGAGGGAACAGTATATACGTCTATAACGTCATATATCCTAACCTAAGGCATCCTAACATCTCGGATGTAACATTTGACAACATTCCAGGCGTGTCGGTCCCTACTTCTCCGTGGGAACAGTATATACGTCTATAACGTTATATATCCTAACCTAAGGCAACCTAACATCTCGGATGTAATATTCTACAAACTTCCAGGCGTGTCGGACCCTACTTCTCGGTGGGAACATTATATGCGTATATAACGTTGCATATCCTAATCTAAGGCAACCTAACATCTCGGATGCAATATTTGACAACATTCCTGGCCTGTCGAACCCTACGTCTCGGAGGGAACAGTATATACGTCAATAACGGTATATATCCTAATCTAAGGCAACCTAACATCTCCGATGTAACATTTGACAACATTCCAGGCGTGTCGGTCCCTACGTCTCGGTGGTAACGTTACATGCGTCTATAACGTTATATATCCTAACCTAAGGCAACCTAACATCTCGGATGCAATCTTTGACAACATTCCTGGCCTGTCGAACCCTACCATCCGGAGGGAACAGTATATACGTCTATAACGTCATATATCCTAACCTAAGGCAACCTAACATCTCAGATGTAACATTTGACAACATTCCAGGCCTGTCGGTCCCTACGTCTCGGTGGTAACATTACATGCGTCTATAACGTTATATATCCTAACCTAAGGCCACCTAACATCTCGTATGTAATATTTGACAACATTCCTGGAGTGTCGAACCCTACTTCTCGGTGGGAACATTATATGCGTCTATAACGCTATATATCCTAATCTAAGGCAACCTAACATCTCGGATGCAATATTTGACAACATTCCTAGCCTGTCGAACCCTACTTCTCGGAGGGAACAGTATATACGTCTATAACGTTATATATCCTAACCTAAGGCAACCTAACATCTCGGATGTAATATTCTACAACCTTCCAGGCGTGTCGGACCCTACTTCTCCGTGGGAACATTATATGCGTATATAACGTTGCATATCCTAATCTAAGGCAACCTAACATCTCGGATGCAATATTTGACAACATTCCTGGCCTGTCGAACCCTACGTCTCGGAGGGAACAGTATATACGTCTATAACGGTATATATCCTAATCTAAGGCAACCTAACATCTCGGATGCAATATTTGACAACATTCCTGGCCTGTCGAACCCTACTTCTCGGAGGGAACATTATATACGTCTGTAACGTCATATATCCTAACCTAAGACAACCTAACATCTTGAATGTAACATTTGACAACATTCCAGGCGTGTCGGTCCCTACGTCTCGGTGGTAACATTACATGCGTCTATAACGTTATATATCCTAACCTAAGGCCACATAACATCTCGTATGTAATATTTGACAACATTCCTGGCGTGTCGAACCCTACGTCTCGGTGGGAACAGTATATACGTCTATAACGTCATATATCCTAACCTAAGGCAACCTAACATCTCGGATGTAACATTTGACAACATTCCAGGCATGTCGGTCCCTACGTCTCGGTGGTAACATTACATGCGTCTATAACGGTATATATCCTAATCTTAGGCAACCTAACATCTCGGATGTAACATTTTACAACATTCCAGGCGTGTCGGTCCCTACGTCTCGGTCGTAACATTACATGCGTCTATAACGTTATATATCCTAACCTAAGGCCACATAACATCTCGTATGTAATATTTGACAACATTCCTGGCGTGTCGAACCCTACCTCCCGGTGGGAGCAGTATATACGTCTATAACGTCATATATCCTAACCTAGGGCAAAATAACATCTCGGATGTAACATTTGACATCATTCCAGGCATGTCGGTCCCTACGTCTCGGTGGTAACATTACATGCGTCTATAACATCATATATCATAACCTAAGGCAACCTAACATCTCGGATGCAATATTTGACAACATTCCTGGCCTGTCGAACCCTACCATCCGGAGGGAACGGTATATACGTCTATAACGTCATATATCCTAACCTAAGGCAACCTAACATCTCGGATGTAACATTTGAGAACTTTCCAGGCGTGTCGGTCCCTACGTCTCGGTGGTAACATTACATGCGTCTATAACGGTATATATCCTAATCTTAGGCAACCTAACATCTCGGATGTAACATTTTACAACATTCCAGGCGTGTCGGTCCCTACGTCTCGGTCGTAACATTACATGCGTCTATAACGTTATATATCCTAACCTAAGGCCACATAACATCTCGTATGTAATATTTGACAACATTCCTGGCGTGTCGAACCCTACTTCTCGGTGGGAACAGTATATACGCCTATAACGTTATATATTCTAACCTAAGGCAACCTAACATCTCGGATGTAATATTCTACAACCTTCCAGGCGTGTCGGACCCTACTTCGCGGTGGGAACATTATATGAGTCTATAACGATGTATATCCTAATCTAAGGCAACCTATTATCTCAGACGTAATATTTTACAATATTCCTGGCGTGTCGGTGCATACTTTTCGGTGGGAATATTATATGCGTCTATAACGGTCGATATCGTAATCTAAGGCAATCTAACATCTCGGATGCAATATTTGACAACATTCCTGGCCTGTCGAACCCTACTTCTCGGAGGGAACAGTATATACGTCTATAACGTCATATATCCTATCCTAAGGCAACCTAACATCTCGGATGTAACATTTGACAACATTCCAGGCATGTCGGTCCCTACGTCTCGGTGGGAACATTATATGCGTCTATAACGTTGCATATCCTAATCTAAGGCAACCTAACATCTCGGATGCAATATTTGACAACATTCCTGGTCTGTCGAAACCTACCGTCCGGAGGTAACAGTATATACGTCTATAACGTCATATATCCTAACCTAAGGCAACCTAACATCTCGGATGTAACATTTGACAACATTCCAGGCGTGTCGGTCCCTACGTCTCGGTGGTAACATTACATGCGTCTATAACGGTATATATCCTAATCTTAGGCAACCTAACATCTCGGATGTAATATTCTACAACCTTCCAGGCGTGTCGGACCCTACTTCTCGGTGGGAACATTATATGCGTCTATAACGTTGCATATCCTAATCTAAGGCAACCTTACATCTCGGATGCAATATTTGACAACATTCCTGGCCTGTCGAACCCTACTTCTCGGAGGGAACAGTATATACGTCTATAACGGTGTATATCCTAATCTAAGGCAACCTAACATCTCGGATGCAATATTTGACAACATTCCTGGCCTGTCGAACCCTACTTCTTGGAGGGAACAGTATATACGTCTATAACGTCATATATCCTAACCTAACGCAACCTAACATCTCGGATGTAACATTTGACAACATTCCAGGCATGTCGGTCCCTACGTCTCGGTGGTAACATTATATGCGTCTGTAACGCTATATATCCTAATCTAAGCCAACCTAACATCTCGGATGCAATATTTGACAACATTCCTGGTCTGTCGAACCCTACCATCCGGAGGGAACAGTATTTACGTGTATAACGTCATATATCCTAACCTAAGGCAACCTAACATCTCGGATGTAACATTTGACAACATTCCAGGCGTGTCGGTCCCTACTTCTCCGTGGGAACATTATATGCGTCTATAACGTTGCATATCCTAATCTAAGGCAACCTAACATCTCGGATGCAATATTTGACAACATTCCTGGTCTGTCGAACCCTACCATCCGGAGGGAACAGTATATACGTCTATAACGTCATATATCCTCACCTAAGGCAACCTAACATCTCGGATGTAACATTTGACAACATTCCAGGCGTGTCGGTCCCTACGTCTCGGTGGTAACATTACATGCGTCTATAACGGTATATATCCTAATCTTAGGCAACCTAACATCTCGGATGTAATATTCTACATCCTTCCAGGCGTGTCGGACCCTACTTCTCGGTGGGAACATTATATGCGTCTATAACGTTGCATATCCTAATCTAAGGCAACCTTACATTTCGGATCCAATATTTGACAACATTCCTGGCCTGTCGAACCCTACTTCTCGGAGGGAACAGTATATACGTCTATAACGGTATATATCCTAATCTAAGGCAACCTAACATCTCAGTTGCAATATTTGACAACATTCCTGGCCTGTCGAACCCTACTTCTCGGAGGGAACAGTATATACGTCTATAACGTCATATATCCTAACCTAAGGCAACCTAACATCTCGGATGTAACATTTGACAACATTCCAGGCATGTCGGTCCCTACGTCTCGGTGGTAACATTACATGCGTCTATAACGTTATATATCCTAACCTAAGGCCACCTAACATCTCGTATGTAATATTTGACAACATTCCTGGAGTGTCGAACCCTACTTCTCGGTGGGAACATTATATGCGTCTATAACGTTGCATATCCTAATCTAAGGCAACCTAACATCTCGGATGCAATATTTGACAACATTCCTGGCCTGTCGAACCCTACGTCTCGGAGGGAACAGTATATACGTCTATAACGGTATATATCCTAATCTAAGGCAACCTAACATCTCGGATGCAATATTTGACAACATTCCTGGCCTGTCGAACCCTACTTCTCGGAGGGAACATTATATACGTCTGTAACGTCATATATCCTAACCTAAGACAACCTAACATCTTGGATGTAACATTTGACAACATTCCAGGCGTCTCGGACCCTACGTCTCGGTGGTAACATTACATGCGTCTATAACGTTATATATCCTAACCTAAGGCCACATAACATCTCGTATGTAATATTTGACAACATTCCTGGCGTGTCGAACCCTACCTCTCGGTGGGAGCAGTATATACGTCTATAACGCTATATATCCTAATCTAAGGCAACCTAACATCTCGGATGCAATATTTGACAACATTCCTAGCCTGTCGAACCCTACTTCTCGGAGGGAACAGTATATACGTCTATAACGTTATATATCCTAACCTAAGGCAACCTAACATCTCGGATGTAATATTCTACAACCTTCCAGGCGTGTCGGACCCTACTTCTCCGTGGGAACATTATATGCGTATATAACGTTGCATATCCTAATCTAAGGCAACCTAACATCTCGGATGCAATATTTGACAACATTCCTGGCCTGTCGAACCCTACGTCTCGGAGGGAACAGTATATACGTCTATAACGGTATATATCCTAATCTAAGGCAACCTAACATCTCGGATGCAATATTTGACAACATTCCTGGCCTGTCGAACCCTACTTCTCGGAGGGAACATTATATACGTCTGTAACGTCATATATCCTAACCTAAGACAACCTAACATCTTGAATGTAACATTTGACAACATTCCAGGCGTGTCGGTCCCTACGTCTCGGTGGTAACATTACATGCGTCTATAACGTTATATATCCTAACCTAAGGCCACATAACATCTCGTATGTAATATTTGACAACATTCCTGGCGTGTCGAACCCTACGTCTCGGTGGGAACAGTATATACGTCTATAACGTCATATATCCTAACCTAAGGCAACCTAACATCTCGGATGTAACATTTGACAACATTCCAGGCATGTCGGTCCCTACGTCTCGGTGGTAACATTACATGCGTCTATAACGGTATATATCCTAATCTTAGGCAACCTAACATCTCGGATGTAACATTTTACAACATTCCAGGCGTGTCGGTCCCTACGTCTCGGTCGTAACATTACATGCGTCTATAACGTTATATATCCTAACCTAAGGCCACATAACATCTCGTATGTAATATTTGACAACATTCCTGGCGTGTCGAACCCTACCTCCCGGTGGGAGCAGTATATACGTCTATAACGTCATATATCCTAACCTAGGGCAAAATAACATCTCGGATGTAACATTTGACATCATTCCAGGCATGTCGGTCCCTACGTCTCGGTGGTAACATTACATGCGTCTATAACATCATATATCATAACCTAAGGCAACCTAACATCTCGGATGCAATATTTGACAACATTCCTGGCCTGTCGAACCCTACCATCCGGAGGGAACGGTATATACGTCTATAACGTCATATATCCTAACCTAAGGCAACCTAACATCTCGGATGTAACATTTGAGAACTTTCCAGGCGTGTCGGTCCCTACGTCTCGGTGGTAACATTACATGCGTCTATAACGGTATATATCCTAATCTTAGGCAACCTAACATCTCGGATGTAACATTTTACAACATTCCAGGCGTGTCGGTCCCTACGTCTCGGTCGTAACATTACATGCGTCTATAACGTTATATATCCTAACCTAAGGCCACATAACATCTCGTATGTAATATTTGACAACATTCCTGGCGTGTCGAACCCTACTTCTCGGTGGGAACAGTATATACGCCTATAACGTTATATATTCTAACCTAAGGCAACCTAACATCTCGGATGTAATATTCTACAAACTTCCAGGCGTGTCGGACCCTACTTCGCGGTGGGAACATTATATGAGTCTATAACGATGTATATCCTAATCTAAGGCAACCTATTATCTCAGACGTAATATTTTACAATATTCCTGGCGTGTCGGTGCATACTTTTCGGTGGGAATATTATATGCGTCTATAACGGTCGATATCGTAATCTAAGGCAATCTAACATCTCGGATGCAATATTTGACAACATTCCTGGCCTGTCGAACCCTACTTCTCGGAGGGAACAGTATATACGTCTATAACGTCATATATCCTATCCTAAGGCAACCTAACATCTCGGATGTAACATTTGACAACATTCCAGGCATGTCGGTCCCTACGTCTCGGTGGGAACATTATATGCGTCTATAACGTTGCATATCCTAATCTAAGGCAACCTAACATCTCGGATGCAATATTTGACAACATTCCTGGTCTGTCGAACCCTACCGTCCGGAGGTAACAGTATATACGTCTATAACGTCATATATCCTAACCTAAGGCAACCTAACATCTCGGATGTAACATTTGACAACATTCCAGGCGTGTCGGTCCCTACGTCTCGGTGGTAACATTACATGCGTCTATAACGGTATATATCCTAATCTTAGGCAACCTAACATCTCGGATGTAATATTCTACAACCTTCCAGGCGTGTCGGACCCTACTTCTCGGTGGGAACATTATATGCGTCTATAACGTTGCATATCCTAATCTAAGGCAACCTTACATCTCGGATGCAATATTTGACAACATTCCTGGCCTGTCGAACCCTACTTCTCGGAGGGAACAGTATATACGTCTATAACGGTGTATATCCTAATCTAAGGCAACCTAACATCTCGGATGCAATATTTGACAACATTCCTGGCCTGTCGAACCCTACTTCTCGGAGGGAACAGTATATACGTCTATAACGTCATATATCCTAACCTAACGCAACCTAACATCTCGGATGTAACATTTGACAACATTCCAGGCATGTCGGTCCCTACGTCTCGGTGGTAACATTATATGCGTCTGTAACGCTATATATCCTAATCTAAGCCAACCTAACATCTCGGATGCAATATTTGACAACATTCCTGGTCTGTCGAACCCTACCATCCGGAGGGAACAGTATTTACGTGTATAACGTCATATATCCTAACCTAAGGCAACCTAACATCTCGGATGTAACATTTGACAACATTCCAGGCGTGTCGGTCCCTACTTCTCCGTGGGAACATTATATGCGTCTATAACGTTGCATATCCTAATCTAAGGCAACCTAACATCTCGGATGCAATATTTGACAACATTCCTGGTCTGTCGAACCCTACCATCCGGAGGGAACAGTATATACGTCTATAACGTCATATATCCTCACCTAAGGCAACCTAACATCTCGGATGTAACATTTGACAACATTCCAGGCGTGTCGGTCCCTACGTCTCGGTGGTAACATTACATGCGTCTATAACGGTATATATCCTAATCTTAGGCAACCTAACATCTCGGATGTAATATTCTACATCCTTCCAGGCGTGTCGGACCCTACTTCTCGGTGGGAACATTATATGCGTCTATAACGTTGCATATCCTAATCTAAGGCAACCTTACATTTCGGATCCAATATTTGACAACATTCCTGGCCTGTCGAACCCTACTTCTCGGAGGGAACAGTATATACGTCTATAACGGTATATATCCTAATCTAAGGCAACCTAACATCTCAGATGCAATATTTGACAACATTCCTGGTCTGTCGAACCCTACCGTCCGGAGGTAACAGTATATACGTCTATAACGTCATATATCCTAACCTAAGGCAACCTAACATCTCGGATGTAACATTTGACAACATTCCAGGCGTGTCGGTCCCTACGTCTCGGTGGTAACATTACATGCGTCTATAACGGTATATATCCTAATCTTAGGCAACCTAACATCTCGGATGTAATATTCTACAACCTTCCAGGCGTGTCGGACCCTACTTCTCGGTGGGAACATTATATGCGTCTATAACGTTGCATATCCTAATCTAAGGCAACCTTACATCTCGGATGCAATATTTGACAACATTCCTGGCCTGTCGAACCCTACTTCTCGGAGGGAACAGTATATACGTCTATAACGGTGTATATCCTAATCTAAGGCAACCTAACATCTCGGATGCAATATTTGACAACATTCCTGGCCTGTCGAACCCTACTTCTCGGAGGGAACAGTATATACGTCTATAACGTCATATATCCTAACCTAACGCAACCTAACATCTCGGATGTAACATTTGACAACATTCCAGGCATGTCGGTCCCTACGTCTCGGTGGTAACATTATATGCGTCTGTAACGCTATATATCCTAATCTAAGCCAACCTAACATCTCGGATGCAATATTTGACAACATTCCTGGTCTGTCGAACCCTACCATCCGGAGGGAACAGTATTTACGTGTATAACGTCATATATCCTAACCTAAGGCAACCTAACATCTCGGATGTAACATTTGACAACATTCCAGGCGTGTCGGTCCCTACTTCTCCGTGGGAACATTATATGCGTCTATGACGTTGCATATCCTAATCTAAGGCAACCTAACATCTCGGATGCAATATTTGACAACATTCCTGGTCTGTCGAACCCTACCATCCGGAGGGAACAGTATATACGTCTATAACGTCATATATCCTCACCTAAGGCAACCTAACATCTCGGATGTAACATTTGACAACATTCCAGGCGTGTCGGTCCCTACGTCTCGGTGGTAACATTACATGCGTCTATAACGGTATATATCCTAATCTTAGGCAACCTAACATCTCGGATGTAATATTCTACATCCTTCCAGGCGTGTCGGACCCTACTTCTCGGTGGGAACATTATATGCGTCTATAACGTTGCATATCCTAATCTAAGGCAACCTTACATTTCGGATCCAATATTTGACAACATTCCTGGCCTGTCGAACCCTACTTCTCGGAGGGAACAGTATATACGTCTATAACGGTATATATCCTAATCTAAGGCAACCTAACATCTCAGATGCAATATTTGACAACATTCCTGGCCTGTCGAACCCTACTTCTCGGAGGGAACAGTATATACGTCTATAACGTCATATATCCTAACCTAAGGCAACCTAACATCTCGGATGTAACATTTGACAACATTCCAGGCATGTCGGTCCCTACGTCTCGGTGGTAACATTACATGCGTCTATAACGTTATATATCCTAACCTAAGGCCACCTAACATCTCGTATGTAATATTTGACAACATTCCTGGAGTGTCGAACCCTACTTCTCGGTGGGAACATTATATGCGTCTATAACGTTGCATATCCTAATCTAAGGCAACCTAACATCTCGGATGCAATATTTGACAACATTCCTGGCCTGTCGAACCCTACGTCTCGGAGGGAACAGTATATACGTCTATAACGGTATATATCCTAATCTAAGGCAACCTAACATCTCGGATGCAATATTTGACAACATTCCTGGCCTGTCGAACCCTACTTCTCGGAGGGAACATTATATACGTCTGTAACGTCATATATCCTAACCTAAGACAACCTAACATCTTGGATGTAACATTTGACAACATTCCAGGCGTCTCGGACCCTACGTCTCGGTGGTAACATTACATGCGTCTATAACGTTATATATCCTAACCTAAGGCCACATAACATCTCGTATGTAATATTTGACAACATTCCTGGCGTGTCGAACCCTACCTCTCGGTGGGAGCAGTATATACGTCTATAACGTCATATATCCTAACCTAGGGCAACCTAACATCTCGGATGTAACATTTGACATCATTCCAGGCATGTCGGTCCCTACGTCTCGGTGGTAACATTACATGCGTCTATAACATCATATATCATAACCTAAGGCAACCTAACATCTCGGATGCAATATTTGACAACATTCCTGGCCTGTCGAACCCTACCATCCGGAGGGAACGGTATATACGTCTATAACGTCATATATCCTAACCTAAGGCAACCTAACATCTCGGATGTAACATTTGAGAACTTTCCAGGCGTGTCGGTCCCTACGTCTCGGTGGTAACATTACATGCGTCTATAACGGTATATATCCTAATCTTAGGCAACCTAACATCTCGGATGTAACATTTTACAACATTCCAGGCGTGTCGGTCCCTACGTCTCGGTCGTAACATTACATGCGTCTATAACGTTATATATCCTAACCTAAGGCCACATAACATCTCGTATGTAATATTTGACAACATTCCTGGCGTGTCGAACCCTACTTCTCGGTGGGAACAGTATATACGTCTATAACGTTATATATCCTAACCTAAGGCAACATAACATCTCGGATGTAATATTTGACAACATTCCTGGCGTGTCGGACCCTACTTCTCGGTGGGAACAGTATATACGTCTATAACGTTATATATCCTAACCTACGGCAACCTGACATCTCGGATGAAATATTCTACAACATTCCTGCCGTGTCGGAGCATTCTTTTCGGTGGGAAATGTATATACGTTTATAACGGTATATATTCTAACCTAAGGGAACCTAATATCTCGGATGCAATATTCGACAACATTCCTGGCCTGCGAACCCTACTTCTCGGAGGGAACAGTATATACGTCTGTAACGTCACATATCCTAACCTAAGGCAACCTAACATCTCGGATGTAATATTCTACATCATTCCAGGCGTGTCGGACCCTACTTCTCGGTGGGAACATTATATGAGTCTATAACGATGTATATCCTAATCTAAGGCAACCTATTATCTCAGACGTAATATTTTACAATATTCCTGGCGTGTCGGTGCATACTTTTCGGTGGGAATATTATATGCGTCTATAACGGTCGATATCGTAATCTAAGGCAATCTAACATCTCGGATGCAATATTTGACAACATTCCTGGCCTGTCGAACCCTACTTCTCGGAGGGAACAGTATATACGCCTATAACGTTATATATTCTAACCTAAGGCAACCTAACATCTCGGATGTAATATTCTACAACCTTCCAGGCGTGTCGGACCCTACTTCTCGGTGGGAACATTATATGAGTCTATAACGATGTATATCCTAATCTAAGGCAACCTATTATATCAGACGTAATATTTTACAATATTCCTGGCGTGTCGGTGCATACTTTTCGGTGGGAATATTATATGCGTCTATAACGGTCGATATCGTAATCTAAGGCAATCTAACATCTCGGATGCAATATTTGACAACATTCCTGGCCTGTCGAACCCTACTTCTCGGAGGGAACAGTATATACGTCTATAACGTCATATATCCTATCCTAAGGCAACCTAACATCTCGGATGTAACATTTGACAACATTCCAGGCATGTCGGTCCCTACGTCTCGGTGGGAACATTATATGCGTCTATAACGTTGCATATCCTAATCTAAGGCAACATAACATCTCGGATGCAATATTTGACAACATTCCTGGTCTGTCGAACCCTACCGTCCGGAGGTAACAGTATATACGTCTATAACGTCATATATCCTAACCTAAGGCAACCTAACATCTCGGATGTAACATTTGACAACATTCCAGGCGTGTCGGTCCCTACGTCTCGGTGGTAACATTACATGCGTCTATAACGGTATATATCCTAATCTTAGGCAACCTAACATCTCGGATGTAATATTCTACAACCTTCCAGGCGTGTCGGACCCTACTTCTCGGTGGGAACATTATATGCGTCTATAACGTTGCATATCCTAATCTAAGGCAACCTTACATCTCGGATGCAATATTTGACAACATTCCTGGCCTGTCGAACCCTACTTCTCGGAGGGAACAGTATATACGTCTATAACGGTATATATCCTAATCTAAGGCAACCTAACATCTCGGATGCAATATTTGACAACATTCCTGGCCTGTCGAACCCTACTTCTCGGAGGGAACAGTATATACGTCTATAACGTCATATATCCTAACCTAACGCAACCTAACATCTCGGATGTAACATTTGACAACATTCCAGGCATGTCGGTCCCTACGTCTCGGTGGTAACATTATATGCGTCTGTAACGCTATATATCCTAATCTAAGCCAACCTAACATCTCGGATGCAATATTTGACAACATTCCTGGTCTGTCGAACCCTACCATCCGGAGGGAACAGTATTTACGTGTATAACGTCATATATCCTAACCTAAGGCAACCTAACATCTCGGATGTAACATTTGACAACATTCCAGGCGTGTCGGTCCCTACTTCTCTGTGGGAACATTATATGCGTCTATAACGTTGCATATCCTAATCTAAGGCAACCTAACATCTCGGATGCAATATTTGACAACATTCCTGGTCTGTCGAACCCTACCATCCGGAGGGAACAGTATATACGTCTATAACGTCATATATCCTAACCTAAGGCAACCTAACATCTCGGATGTAACATTTGACAACATTCCAGGCGTGTCGGTCCCTACGTCTCGGTGGTAACATTACATGCGTCTATAACGGTATATATCCTAATCTTAGGCAACCTAACATCTCGGATGTAATATTCTACATCCTTCCAGGCGTGTCGGACCCTACTTCTCGGTGGGAACATTATATGCGTCTATAACGTTGCATATCCTAATCTAAGGCAACCTTACATTTCGGATGCAATATTTGACAACATTCCTGGCCTGTCGAACCCTACTTCTCGGAGGGAACAATATATACGTCTATAACGGTATATATCCTAATCTAAGGCAACCTAACATCTCAGATGCAATATTTGACAACATTCCTGGCCTGTCGAACCCTACTTCTCGGAGGGAACAGTATATACGTCTATAACGTCATATATCCTAACCTAAGGCAACCTAACATCTCGGATGTAACATTTGACAACATTCCAGGCATGTCGGTCCCTACGTCTCGGTGGTAACATTACATGCGTCTATAACGTTATATATCCTAACCTAAGGCCACATAACATCTCGTATGTAATATTTGACAACATTCCTGGCGTGTCGAACCCTACCTCTCGGTGGGAGCAGTATATACGTCTATAACGTCATATATCCTAACCTAGGGCAACCTAACATCTCGGATGTAACATTTGACATCATTCCAGGCATGTCGGTCCCTACGTCTCGGTGGTAACATTACATGCGTCTATAACATCATATATCATAACCTAAGGCAACCTAACATCTCGGATGCAATATTTGACAACATTCCTGGCCTGTCGAACCCTACCATCCGGAGGGAACGGTATATACGTCTATAACGTCATATATCCTAACCTAAGGCAACCTAACATCTCGGATGTAACATTTGAGAACATTCCAGGCGTGTCGGTCCCTACGTCTCGGTGGTAACATTACATGCGTCTATAACGGTATATATCCTAATCTTAGGCAACCTAACATCTCGGATGTAATATTCTACAACCTTCCAGGCGTGTCGGACCCTACTTCTCGGTGGGAACATTATATGCGTCTATAACGTTGCATATCCTAATCTAAGGCAACCTTACATCTCGGATGCAATATTTGACAACATTCCTGGCCTGTCGAACCCTACTTCTCGGAGGGAACAGTATATACGTCTATAACGGTATATATCCTAATCTAAGGCAACCTAACATCTCGGATGCAATATTTGACAACATTCCTGGCCTGTCGAACCCTACTTCTCGGAGAGTACAGTATATACGTCTATAACGTCATATATCCTAATCTAAGGCAACCTAACATCTCGGATGTAACATTTGACAACATTCCAGGCATGTCGGTCCCTACGTCTCGGTGGTAACATTATATGCGTCTGTAACGCTATATATCCTAATCTAAGCCAACCTAACATCTCGGATGCAATATTTGACAACATTCCTGGTCTGTCGAACCCTACCATCCGGAGGGAACAGTATTTACGTGTATAACGTCATATATCCTAACCTAAGGCAACCTAACATCTCGGATGTAACATTTGACAACATTCCAGGCGTGTCGGTCCCTACTTCTCCGTGGGAACATTATATGCGTCTATAACGTTGCATATCCTAATCTAAGGCAACCTAACATCTTGGATGCAATATTTGACAACATTCCTGGTCTGTCGAACCCTACCATCCGGAGGGAACAGTATATACGTCTATAACGTCATATATCCTAACCTAAGGCAACCTAACATCTCGGATGTAACATTTGACAACATTCCAGGCTTGTCGGTCCCTACGTCTCGGTGGTAACATTACATGCGTCTATAACGGTATATATCCTAATCTTAGGCAACCTAACATCTCGGATGTAATATTCTACATCCTTCCAGGCGTGTCGGACCCTACTTCTCGGTGGGAACATTATATGCGTCTATAACGTTGCATATCCTAATCTAAGGCAACCTTACATTTCGGATGCAATATTTGACAACATTCCTGGCCTGTCGAACCCTACTTCTCGGAGGGAACAGTATATACGTCTATAACGGTATATATCCTAATCTAAGGCAACCTAACATCTCAGATGCAATATTTGACAACATTCCTGGCCTGTCGAACCCTACTTCTCGGAGGGAACAGTATATACGTCTATAACGTTGCATATCCTAATCTAAGGCAACCTTACATTTCGGATGCAATATTTGACAACATTCCTGGCCTGTCGAACCCTACTTCTCGGAGGGAACAGTATATACGTCTATAACGGTATATATCCTAATCTAAGGCAACCTAACATCTCAGATGCAATATTTGACAACATTCCTGGCCTGTCGAACCCTACTTCTCGGAGGGAACAGTATATACGTCTATAACGTCATATATCCTAACCTAAGGCAACCTAACATCTCGGATGTAACATTTGACAACATTCCAGGCATGTCGGTCCCTACGTCTCGGTGGTAACATTATATGCGTCTGTAACTCTATATATCCTAATCTAAGCCAACCTAACATCTCGGATGCAGTATTTGACAACATTCCTGGTCTGTCGAACCCTACCATCCGGAGGGAACAGTATATACGTCTATAACGTCATATATCCTAACCTAAGGCAACCTAACATCTCGGATGTAACATTTGACAACATTCCAGGCGTGTCGGTCCCTACTTCTCCGTGGGAACATTACATGCGTCTATAACGTTGCATATCCTAATCTAAGGCAACCTAACATCTCGGATGCAATATTTGACAACATTCCTGGTCTGTCGAACCCTACCATCCGGAGGGAACAGTATATACGTCTATAACGTCATATATCCTAACCTAAGGCAGCCTAACATCTCGGATGTAACATTTGACAACATTCCAGGCGTGTCGGTCCCTACGTCTCGGTGGTAACATTACATGCGTCTATAACGGTATATATCCTAATCTTAGGCAACCTAACATCTCGGATGTAACATTTTACAACATTCCAGGCGTGTCGGTCCCTACGTCTCGGTCGTAACATTACATGCGTCTATAACGTTATATATCCTAACCTAAGGCCACATAACATCTCGTATGTAATATTTGACAACATTCCTGGCGTGTCGAACCCTACTTCTCGGTGGGAACAGTATATACGTCTATAACGTTATATATCCTAACCTAAGGCAACATAACATCTCGGATGTAATATTTGACAACATTCCTGGCGTGTCGGACCCTACTTCTCGGTGGGAACAGTATATACGTCTATAACGTTATATATCCTAACCTAAGGCAACCTGACATCTCGGATGAAATATTCTACAACATTCCTGCCGTGTCGGAGCATTCTTTTCGGTGGGAAATGTATATACGTTTATAACGGTATATATCCTAACCTAAGGGAACCTAATATCTCGGATGCAATATTCGACAACATTCCTGGCCTGCGAACCCTACTTCTCGGAGGGAACAGTATATACGTCTGTAACGTCACATATCCTAACCTAAGGCAACCTAACATCTCGGATGTAATATTCTACATCATTCCAGGCGTGTCGGACCCTACTTCTCGGTGGGAACATTATATGAGTCTATAACGATGTATATCCTAATCTAAGGCAACCTATTATCTCAGACGTAATATTTTACAATATTCCTGGCGTGTCGGTGCATACTTTTCGGTGGGAATATTATATGCGTCTATAACGGTCGATATCGTAATCTAAGGCAACCTAACATCTCGGATGTAATATTCTACATCCTTCCAGGCGTGTCGGACCCTACTTCTCGGTGGGAACATTATATGCGTCTATAACGTTGCATATCCTAATCTAAGGCAACCTTACATTTCGGATGCAATATTTGACAACATTCCTGGCCTGTCGAACCCTACTTCTCGGAGGGAACAGTATATACGTCTATAACGGTATATATCCTAATCTAAGGCAACCTAACATCTCAGATGCAATATTTGACAACATTCCTGGCCTGTCGAACCCTACTTCTCGGAGGGAACAGTATATACGTCTATAACGTCATATATCCTAACCTAAGGCAACCTAACATCTCGGATGTAACATTTGACAACATTCCAGGCATGTCGGTCCCTACGTCTCGGTGGTAACATTATATGCGTCTGTAACTCTATATATCCTAATCTATGCCAACCTAACATCTCGGATGCAATATTTGACAACATTCCTGGTCTGTCGAACCCTACCATCCGGAGGGAACAGTATATACGTCTATAACGTCATATATCCTAACCTAAGGCAACCTAACATCTCGGATGTAACATTTGACAACATTCCAGGCGTGTCGGTCCCTACTTCTCCGTGGGAACATTATATGCGTCTATAACGTTGCATATCCTAATCTAAGGCAACCTAACATCTCGGATGCAATATTTGACAACATTCCTGGTCTGTCGAACCCTACCATCCGGAGGGAACAGTATATACGTCTGTAACGTCATATATCCTAACCTAAGGCAACCTAACATCTCGGATGTAACATTTGACAACATTCCAGGCGTGTCGGTCCCTACGTCTCGGTGGTAACATTACATGCGTCTATAACGGTATATATCCTAATCTTAGGCAACCTAACATCTCGGATGTAACATTTTACAACATTCCAGGCGTGTCGGTCCCTACGTCTCGGTGGTAACATTACATGCGTCTATAACGGTATATATCCTAATCTTAGGCAACCTAACATCTCGGATGTAACATTTGACAACATTCCAGGCGTGTCGGTCCCTACGTCTCGGTGGTAACATTACATGCGTCTATAACGTTATATATCCTAACCTAAGGCCACATAACATCTCGTATGTAATATTTGACAACATTCCTGGCGTGTCGAACCCTACCTCTCGGTGGGAGCAGTATATACGTCTATAACGTCATATATCCTAACCTAGGGCAACCTAACATCTCGGATGTAACATTTGACATCATTCCAGGCATGTCGGTCCCTACGTCTCGGTGGTAACATTACATGCGTCTATAACATCATATATCATAACCTAAGGCCACCTAACATCTCGTATGTAATATTTGATAACATTCCTGGAGTGTCGAACCCTACTTCTCGGTGGGAATATTATATGCGTCTATAACGCTATATATCCTAATCTAAGGCAACCTAACATCTCGGATGCAATATTTGACAACATTCCTAGCCTGTCGAACCCTACTTCTCGGAGGGAACAGTATATACGTCTATAACGTTATATATCCTAACCTAAGGCAACCTAACATCTCGGATGTAATATTCTACAACCTTCCAGGCGTGTCGGACCCTACTTCTCGGTGGGAACATTATATGCGTATATAACGTTGCATATCCTAATCTAAGGCAACCTAACATCTCGGATGCAATATTTGACAACATTCCTGGCCTGTCGAACCCTACGTCTCGGAGGGAACAGTATATACGTCTATAACGGTATATATCCTAATCTAAGGCAACCTAACATCTCGGATGCAATATTTGACAACATTCCTGGCCTGTCGAACCCTACTTCTCGGAGGGAACATTATATACGTCTGTAACGTCATATATCCTAACCTAAGACAACCTAACATCTTGGATGTAACATTTGACAACATTCCAGGCGTGTCGGTCCCTACGTCTCGGTGGTAACATTACATGCGTCTATAACGTTATATATCCTAACCTAAGGCCACATAACATCTCGTATGTAATATTTGACAACATTCCTGGCGTGTCGAACCCTACTTCTCGGTGGGAACAGTATATACGTCTATAACGTTATATATCCTAACCTAAGGCAACATAACATCTCGGATGTAATATTTGACAACATTCCTGGCGTGTCGGACCCTACTTCTCGGTGGGAACAGTATATACGTCTATAACGTTATATATCCTAACCTAAGGCAACCTGACATCTCGGATGAAATATTCTACAACATTCCTGCCGTGTCGGAGCATTCTTTTCGGTGGGAAATGTATATACGTTTATAACGGTATATATCCTAACCTAAGGGAACCTAATATCTCGGATGCAATATTCGACAACATTCCTGGCCTGCGAACCCTACTTCTCGGAGGGAACAGTATATACGTCTGTAACGTCACATATCCTAACCTAAGGCAACCTAACATCTCGGATGTAATATTCTACATCATTCCAGGCGTGTCGGACCCTACTTCTCGGTGGAAACATTATATGAGTCTATAACGATGTATATCCTAATCTAAGGCAACCTATTATCTCAGACGTAATATTTTACAATATTCCTGGCGTGTCGGTGCATACTTTTCGGTGGGAATATTATATGCGTATATAACGGTCGATATCGTAATCTAAGGCAATCTAACATCTCGGATGCAATATTTGACAACATTCCTGGCCTGTCGAACCCTACTTCTCGGAGGGAACAGTATATACGCCTATAACGTTATATATTCTAACCTAAGGCAACCTAACATCTCGGATGTAATATTCTACAACCTTCCAGGCGTGTCGGACCCTACATCTCGGTGGGAACATTATATGAGTCTATAACGATGTATATCCTAATCTAAGGCAACCTATTATCTCAGACGTAATATTTTACAATATTCCTGGCGTGTCGGTGCATACTTTTCGGTGGGAATATTATATGCGTCTATAACGGTCGATATCGTAATCTAAGGCAATCTAACATCTCGGATGCAATATTTGACAACATTCCTGGCCTGTCGAACCCTACTTCTCGGAGGGAACAGTATATACGTCTATAACGTCATATATCCTATCCTAAGGCAACCTAACATCTCGGATGTAACATTTGACAACATTCCAGGCATGTCGGTCCCTACGTCTCGGTGGGAACATTATATGCGTCTATAACGTTGCATATCCTAATCTAAGGCAACCTAACATCTCGGATGCAATATTTGACAACATTCCTGGTCTGTCGAACCCTACCGTCCGGAGGTAACAGTATATACGTCTATAACGTCATATATCCTAACATAAGGCAACCTAACATCTCGGATGTAACATTTGACAACATTCCAGGCGTGTCGGACCCTACTTCTCGGTGGGAACATTATATGCGTCTATAACGTTGCATATCCTAATCTAAGGCAACCTTACATCTCGGATGCAATATTTGACAACATTCCTGGCCTGTCGAACCCTACTTCTCGGAGGGAACAGTATATACGTCTATAACGGTATATATCCTAATCTAAGGCAACCTAACATCTCGGATGCAATATTTGACAACATTCCTGGCCTGTCGAACCCTACTTCTCGGAGGGAACAGTATATACGTCTATAACGTCATATATCCTAACCTAAGGCAACCTAACATCTCGGATGTAACATTTGACAACATTCCAGGCATGTCGGTCCCTACGTCTCGGTGGTAACATTACATGCGTCTATAACGGTATATATCCTAATCTTAGGCAACCTAACATCTCGGATGTAATATTCTACATCCTTCCAGGCGTGTCGGACCCTACTTCTCGGTGGGAACATTATATGCGTCTATAACGTTGCATATCCTAATCTAAGGCAACCTTACATTTCTGATGCAATATTTGACAACATTCCTGGCCTGTCGAACCCTACTTCTCGGAGGGAACAGTATATACGTCTATAACGGTATATATCCTAATCTAAGGCAACCTAACATCTCAGATGCAATATTTGACAACATTCCTGGCCTGTCGAACCCTACTTCTCGGAGGGAACAGTATATACGTCTATAACGTCATATATCCTAACCTAAGGCAACCTAACATCTCGGATGTAACATTTGACAACATTCCAGGCATGTCGGTCCCTACGTCTCGGTGGTAACATTATATGCGTCGGTAACTCTATATATCCTAATCTAAGCCAACCTAACATCTCGGATGCAATATTTGACAACATTCCTGGTCTGTCGAACCCTACCATCCGGAGGGAACAGTATATACGTCTATAACGTCATATATCCTAACCTAAGGCAACCTAACATCTCGGATGTAACATTTGACAACATTCCAGGCGTGTCGGTCCCTACTTCTCCGTGGGAACATTATATGCGTCTATAACGTTGCATATCCTAATCTAAGGCAACCTAACATCTCGGATGCAATATTTGACAACATTCCTGGTCTGTCGAACCCTACCATCCGGAGGGAACAGTATATACGTCTGTAACGTCATATATCCTAACCTAAGGCAACCTAACATCTCGGATGTAACATTTGACAACATTCCAGGCGTGTCGGTCCCTACGTCTCGGTGGTAACATTACATGCGTCTATAACGGTATATATCCTAATCTTAGGCAACCTAACATCTCGGATGTAACATTTTACAACATTCCAGGCGTGTCGGTCCCTACGTCTCGGTCGTAACATTACATGCGTCTATAACGGTATATATCCTAACCTAAGGCCACATAACATCTCGTATGTAATATTTGACAACATTCCTGGCGTGTCGAACCCTACTTCTCGGTGGGAACAGTATATACGTCTATAACGTTATATATCCTAACCTAAGGCAACATAACATCTCGGATGTAATATTTGACAACATTCCTGGCGTGTCGGACCCTACTTCTCGGTGGGAACAGTATATACGTCTATAACGTTATATATCCTAACCTAAGGCAACCTGACATCTCGGATGAAATATTCTACAACATTCCTGCCGTGTCGGAGCATTCTTTTCGGTGGGAAATGTATATACGTTTATAAGGGTATATATCCTAACCTAAGGGAACCTAATATCTCGGATGCAATATTCGACAACATTCCTGGCCTGCGAACCCTACTTCTCGGAGGGAACAGTATATACGTCTGTAACGTCACATATCCTAACCTAAGGCAACCTAACATCTCGGATGTAATATTCTACATCATTCCAGGCGTGTCGGACCCTACTTCTCGGTGGAAACATTATATGAGTCTATAACGATGTATATCCTAATCTAAGGCAACCTATTATCTCAGACGTAATATTTTACAATATTCCTGGCGTGTCGGTGCATACTTTTCGGTGGGAATATTATATGCGTATATAACGGTCGATATCGTAATCTAAGGCAATCTAACATCTCGGATGCAATATTTGACAACATTCCTGGCCTGTCGAACCCTACTTCTCGGAGGGAACAGTATATACGCCTATAACGTTATATATTCTAACCTAAGGCAACCTAACATCTCGGATGTAATATTCTACAACCTTCCAGGCGTGTCGGACCCTACTTCTCGGTGGGAACATTATATGAGTCTATAACGATGTATATCCTAATCTAAGGCAACCTATTATCTCAGACGTAATATTTTACAATATTCCTGGCGTGTCGGTGCATACTTTTCGGTGGGAATATTATATGCGTCTATAACGGTCGATATCGTAATCTAAGGCAATCTAACATCTCGGATGCAATATTTGACAACATTCCTGGCCTGTCGAACCCTACTTCTCGGAGGGAACAGTATATACGTCTATAACGTCATATATCCTATCCTAAGGCAACCTAACATCTCGGATGTAACATTTGACAACATTCCAGGCATGTCGGTTCCTACGTCTCGGTGGGAACATTATATGCGTCTATAACGTTGCATATCCTAATCTAAGGCAACCTAACATCTCGGATGCAATATTTGACAACATTCCTGGTCTGTCGAACCCTACCGTCCGGAGGTAACAGTATATACGTCTATAACGTCATATATCCTAACCTAAGGCAACCTAACATCTCGGATGTAACATTTGACAACATTCCAGGCGTGTCGGTCCCTACGTCTCGGTGGTAACATTACATGCGTCTATAACGGTATATATCCTAATCTTAGGCAACCTAACATCTCGGATGTAATATTCTACAACCTTCCAGGCGTGTCGGACCCTACTTCTCGGTGGGAACATTATATGCGTCTATAACGTTGCATATCCTAATCTAAGGCAACCTTACATCTCGGATGCAATATTTGACAACATTCCTGGCCTGTCGAACCCTACTTCTCGGAGGGAACAGTATATACGTCTATAACGGTATATATCCTAATCTAAGGCAACCTAACATCTCGGATGCAATATTTGACAACATTCCTGGCCTGTCGAACCCTACTTCTCGGAGGGAACAGTATATACGTCTATAACGTCATATATCCTAACCTAAGGCAACCTAACATCTCGGATGTAACATTTGACAACATTCCAGGCATGTCGGTCCCTACGTCTCGGTGGTAACATTACATGCGTCTATAACGGTATATATCCTAATCTTAGGCAACCTAACATCTCGGATGTAATATTCTACATCCTTCCAGGCGTGTCGGACCCTACTTCTCGGTGGGAACATTATATGCGTCTATAACGTTGCATATCCTAATCTAAGGCAACCTTACATTTCTGATGCAATATTTGACAACATTCCTGGCCTGTCGAACCCTACTTCTCGGAGGTAACAGTATATACGTCTATAACGGTATATATCCTAATCTAAGGCAACCTAACATCTCAGATGCAATATTTGACAACATTCCTGGCCTGTCGAACCCTACTTCTCGGAGGGAACAGTATATACGTCTATAACGTCATATATCCTAACCTAAGGCAACCTAACATCTCGGATGTAACATTTGACAACATTCCAGGCATGTCGGTCCCTACGTCTCGGTGGTAACATTATATGCGTCTGTAACTCTATATATCCTAATCTAAGCCAACCTAACATCTCGGATGCAATATTTGACAACATTCCTGGTCTGTCGAACCCTACCATCCGGAGGGAACAGTATATACGTCTATAACGTCATATATCCTAACCTAAGGCAACCTAACATCTCGGATGTAACATTTGACAACATTCCAGGCGTGTCGGTCCCTACTTCTCCGTGGGAACATTATATGCGTCTATAACGTTGCATATCCTAATCTAAGGCAACCTAACATCTCGGATGCAATATTTGACAACATTCCTGGTCTGTCGAACCCTACCATCCGGAGGGAACAGTATATACGTCTATAACGTCATATATCCTAACCTAAGGCAACCTAACATCTCGGATGTAACATTTGACAACATTCCAGGCGTGTCGGTCCCTACGTCTCGGTGGTAACATTACATGCGTCTATAACGGTATATATCCTAATCTTAGGCAACCTAACATCTCGGATGTAACATTTTACAACATTCCAGGCGTGTCGGTCCCTACGTCTCGGTGGTAACGCTACATGCGTCTATAACGTTATATATCCTAACGTAAGGCAACCTAAAGTCTCGTATGTAATATTTGACAACATTCCTGGAGTGTCGAACCCTACTTCTCGGTGGGAACATTATATGCGTCTATAACGCTATATATCCTAATCTAAGGCAACCTAACATCTCGGATGCAATATTTGACAACATTCCTAGCCTGTCGAACCCTACTTCTCGGAGGGAACAGTATATACGTCTATAACGTTATATATCCTAACCTAAGGCAACCTAACATCTCGGATGTAATATTCTACAACCTTCCAGGCGTGTCGGACCCTACTTCTCGGAGGGAACATTATATGCGTATATAACGTTGCATATCCTAATCTAAGGCAACCTAAAATCTCGGATGCAATATTTGACAACATTCCTGGCCTGTCGAACCCTACGTCTCGGAGGGAACAGTATATACGTCTATAACGGTATATATCCTAATCTAAGGCAACCTAACATCTCGGATGCAATATTTGACAACATTCCTGGCCTGTCGAACCCTACTTCTCGGAGGGAACATTATATACGCCTGTAACGTCATATATCCTAACCTAAGGCTACCTAACATCTCGGATGTAACATTTGACAACATTCCAGGCCTGTCGGTCCCTACGTCTCGGTGGTAACATTACATGCGTCTATAACGTTATATATCCTAACCTAAGGCCACCTAACATCTCGTATGTAATATTTGACAACATTCCTGGAGTGTCGAACCCTACTTCTCGGTGGGAACATTATATGCGTCTATAACGCTATATATCCTAATCTAAGGCAACCTAACATCTCGGATGCAATATTTGACAACATTCCTAGCCTGTCGAACCCTACTTCTCGGAGGGAACAGTATATACGTCTATAACGTTATATATCCTAACCTAAGGCAACCTAACATCTCGGATGTAATATTCTACAACCTTCCAGGCGTGTCGGACCCTACTTCTCGGTGGGAACATTATATGCGTATATAACGTTGCATATCCTAATCTAAGGCAACCTAACATCTCGGATGCAATATTTGACAACATTCCTGGCCTGTCGAACCCTACGTCTCGGAGGGAACAGTATATACGTCTATAACGGTATATATCCTAATCTAAGGCAACCTAACATCTCGGATGCAATATTTGACAACATTCCTGGCCTGTCGAACCCTACTTCTCGGAGGGAACATTATATACGCCTGTAACGTCATATATCCTAACCTAAGACAACCTAACATCTTGGATGTAACATTTGACAACATTCCAGGCGTGTCGGTCCCTACGTCTCGGTGGTAACATTACATGCGTCTATAACGTTATATATCCTAGCCTAAGGCCACATAACATCTCGGATGCAATATTTGACAACATTCCTGGCCTGTCGAACCCTACCATCCGGAGGGAACGGTATATACGTCTATAACGTCATATATCCTAACCTAAGGCAACCTAACATCTCGGATGTAACATTTGACAACATTCCAGGCGTGTCGGTCCCTACGTCTCGGTGGTAACATTACATGCGTCTATAACGGTATATATCCTAATCTTAGGCAACCTAACATCTCGGATGTAACATTTTACAACATTCCAGGCGTGTCGGTCCCTACGTCTCGGTCGTAACATTACATGCGTCTATAACGTTATATATCCTAACCTAAGGCCACATAACATCTCGTATGTAATATTTGACAACATTCCTGGCGTGTCGAACCCTACTTCTCGGTGGGAACAGTATATACGTCTATAACATTATATATCCTAACCTAAGGCAACATAACATCTCGGATGTAATATTTGACAACATTCCTGGCGTGTCGGACCCTACTTCTCGGTGGGAACAGTATATGCGTCTATAACGTTATATATCCTAACCTAAGGCAACCTGACATCTCGGATGAAATATTCTACAACATTCCTGCCGTGTCGGAGCATTCTTTTCGGTGGGAAATGTATATACGTCTATAACGTTATATATCCTAACCTAAGGCAACCTAACATCTCGGATGCAATCTTTGACAACATTCCTGGCCTGTCGAACCCTACTTCTCGGAGGGAACAGTATATACGCCTATAACGTTATATATTCTAACCTAAGGCAACCTAACATCTCGGATGTAATATTCTACAACCTTCCAGGCGTGTCGGACCCTACTTCTCGGTGGGAACATTATATGAGTCTATAACGATGTATATCCTAATCTAAGGCAACCTAACATCTCGGATGTAACATTTGAGAACTTTCCAGGCGTGTCGGTCCCTACGTCTCGGTGGTAACATTACATGCGTCTATAACGGTATATATCCTAACCTAGGGCAACCTAACATCTCGGATGTAACATTTGACATCATTCCAGGCATGTCGGTCCCTACGTCTCGGTGGTAACATTACATGCGTCTATAACATCATATATCATAACCTAAGGCCACCTAACATCTCGTATGTAATATTTGACAACATTCCTGGAGTGTCGAACCCTACTTCTCGGTGGGAATATTATATGCGTCTATAACGCTATATATCCTAATCTAAGGCAACCTAACATCTCGGATGCAATATTTGACAACATTCCTAGCCTGTCGAACCCTACTTCTCGGAGGGAACAGTATATACGTCTATAACGTTATATATCCTAACCTAAGGCAACCTAACATCTCGGATGTAATATTCTACAACCTTCCAGGCGTGTCGGACCCTACTTCTCTGTGGGAACATTATATGCGTATATAACGTTGCATATCCTAATCTAAGGCAACCTAACATCTCGGATGCAATATTTGACAACATTCCTGGCCTGTCGAACCCTACGTCTCGGAGGGAACAGTATATACGTCTATAACGGTATATATCCTAATCTAAGGCAACCTAACATCTCGGATGCAATATTTGACAACATTCCTGGCCTGTCGAACCCTACTTCTCGGAGGGAACATTATATACGTCTGTAACGTCATATATCCTAACCTAAGACAACCTAACATCTTGGATGTAACATTTGACAACATTCCAGGCGTGTCGGTCCCTACGTCTCGGTGGTAACATTACATGCGTCTATAACGTTATATATCCTAACCTAAGGCCACATAACATCTCGTATGTAATATTTGACAACATTCCTGGCGTGTCGAACCCTACCTCTCGGTGGGAGCAGTATATACGTCTATAACGTCATATATCCTAACCTAGGGCAACCTAACATCTCGGATGTAACATTTGACATCATTCCAGGCATGTCGGTCCCTACGTCTCGGTGGTAACATTACATGCGTCTATAACATCATATATCATAACCTAAGGCAACCTAACATCTCGGATGCAATATTTGACAACATTCCTGGCCTGTCGAACCCTACCATCCGGAGGGAACGGTATATACGTCTATAACGTCATATATCCTAACCTAAGGCAACCTAACATCTCGGATGTAACATTTGAGAACTTTCCAGGCGTGTCGGTCCCTACGTCTCGGTGGTAACATTACATGCGTCTATAACGGTATATATCCTAATCTTAGGCAACCTAACATCTCGGATGTAACATTTTACAACATTCCAGGCGTGTCGGTCCCTACGTCTCGGTCGTAACATTACATGCGTCTATAACGTTATATATCCTAACCTAAGGCCACATAACATCTCGTATGTAATATTTGACAACATTCCTGGCGTGTCGAACCCTACTTCTCGGTGGGAACAGTATATACGTCTATAACGTTATATATCCTAACCTAAGGCAACCTGACATCTCGGATGAAATATTCTACAACATTCCTGCCGTGTCGGAGCATTCTTTTCGGTGGGAAATGTATATACGTTTATAACGGTATATATCCTAACCTAAGGGAACCTAATATCTCGGATGCAATATTCGACAACATTCCTGGCCTGCGAACCCTACTTCTCGGAGGGAACAGTATATACGTCTGTAACGTCACATATCCTAACCTAAGGCAACCTAACATCTCGGATGTAATATTCTACATCATTCCAGGCGTGTCGGACCCTACTTCTCGGTGGAAACATTATATGAGTCTATAACGATGTATATCCTAATCTAAGGCAACCTATTATCTCAGACGTAATATTTTACAATATTCCTGGCGTGTCGGTGCATACTTTTCGGTGGGAATATTATATGCGTATATAACGGTCGATATCGTAATCTAAGGCAATCTAACATCTCGGATGCAATATTTGACAACATTCCTGGCCTGTCGAACCCTACTTCTCGGAGGGAACAGTATATACGCCTATAACGTTATATATTCTAACCTAAGGCAACCTAACATCTCGGATGTAATATTCTACAACCTTCCAGGCGTGTCGGACCCTACTTCTCGGTGGGAACATTATATGAGTCTATAACGATGTATATCCTAATCTAAGGCAACCTATTATCTCAGACGTAATATTTTACAATATTCCTGGCGTGTCGGTGCATACTTTTCGGTGGGAATATTATATGCGTCTATAACGGTCGATATCGTAATCTAAGGCAATCTAACATCTCGGATGCAATATTTGACAACATTCCTGGCCTGTCGAACCCTACTTCTCGGAGGGAACAGTATATACGTCTATAACGTCATATATCCTATCCTAAGGCAACCTAACATCTCGGATGTAACATTTGACAACATTCCAGGCATGTCGGTTCCTACGTCTCGGTGGGAACATTATATGCGTCTATAACGTTGCATATCCTAATCTAAGGCAACCTAACATCTCGGATGCAATATTTGACAACATTCCTGGTCTGTCGAACCCTACCGTCCGGAGGTAACAGTATATACGTCTATAACGTCATATATCCTAACCTAAGGCAACCTAACATCTCGGATGTAACATTTGACAACATTCCAGGCGTGTCGGTCCCTACGTCTCGGTGGTAACATTACATGCGTCTATAACGGTATATATCCTAATCTTAGGCAACCTAACATCTCGGATGTAATATTCTACAACCTTCCAGGCGTGTCGGACCCTACTTCTCGGTGGGAACATTATATGCGTCTATAACGTTGCATATCCTAATCTAAGGCAACCTTACATCTCGGATGCAATATTTGACAACATTCCTGGCCTGTCGAACCCTACTTCTCGGAGGGAACAGTATATACGTCTATAACGGTATATATCCTAATCTAAGGCAACCTAACATCTCGGATGCAATATTTGACAACATTCCTGGCCTGTCGAACCCTACTTCTCGGAGGGAACAGTATATACGTCTATAACGTCATATATCCTAACCTAAGGCAACCTAACATCTCGGATGTAACATTTGACAACATTCCAGGCATGTCGGTCCCTACGTCTCGGTGGTAACATTACATGCGTCTATAACGGTATATATCCTAATCTTAGGCAACCTAACATCTCGGATGTAATATTCTACATCCTTCCAGGCGTGTCGGACCCTACTTCTCGGTGGGAACATTATATGCGTCTATAACGTTGCATATCCTAATCTAAGGCAACCTTACATTTCTGATGCAATATTTGACAACATTCCTGGCCTGTCGAACCCTACTTCTCGGAGGTAACAGTATATACGTCTATAACGGTATATATCCTAATCTAAGGCAACCTAACATCTCAGATGCAATATTTGACAACATTCCTGGCCTGTCGAACCCTACTTCTCGGAGGGAACAGTATATACGTCTATAACGTCATATATCCTAACCTAAGGCAACCTAACATCTCGGATGTAACATTTGACAACATTCCAGGCATGTCGGTCCCTACGTCTCGGTGGTAACATTATATGCGTCTGTAACTCTATATATCCTAATCTAAGCCAACCTAACATCTCGGATGCAATATTTGACAACATTCCTGGTCTGTCGAACCCTACCATCCGGAGGGAACAGTATATACGTCTATAACGTCATATATCCTAACCTAAGGCAACCTAACATCTCGGATGTAACATTTGACAACATTCCAGGCGTGTCGGTCCCTACTTCTCCGTGGGAACATTATATGCGTCTATAACGTTGCATATCCTAATCTAAGGCAACCTAACATCTCGGATGCAATATTTGACAACATTCCTGGTCTGTCGAACCCTACCATCCGGAGGGAACAGTATATACGTCTATAACGTCATATATCCTAACCTAAGGCAACCTAACATCTCGGATGTAACATTTGACAACATTCCAGGCGTGTCGGTCCCTACGTCTCGGTGGTAACATTACATGCGTCTATAACGGTATATATCCTAATCTTAGGCAACCTAACATCTCGGATGTAACATTTTACAACATTCCAGGCGTGTCGGTCCCTACGTCTCGGTGGTAACGCTACATGCGTCTATAACGTTATATATCCTAACGTAAGGCAACCTAAAGTCTCGTATGTAATATTTGACAACATTCCTGGAGTGTCGAACCCTACTTCTCGGTGGGAACATTATATGCGTCTATAACGCTATATATCCTAATCTAAGGCAACCTAACATCTCGGATGCAATATTTGACAACATTCCTAGCCTGTCGAACCCTACTTCTCGGAGGGAACAGTATATACGTCTATAACGTTATATATCCTAACCTAAGGCAACCTAACATCTCGGATGTAATATTCTACAACCTTCCAGGCGTGTCGGACCCTACTTCTCGGAGGGAACATTATATGCGTATATAACGTTGCATATCCTAATCTAAGGCAACCTAAAATCTCGGATGCAATATTTGACAACATTCCTGGCCTGTCGAACCCTACGTCTCGGAGGGAACAGTATATACGTCTATAACGGTATATATCCTAATCTAAGGCAACCTAACATCTCGGATGCAATATTTGACAACATTCCTGGCCTGTCGAACCCTACTTCTCGGAGGGAACATTATATACGCCTGTAACGTCATATATCCTAACCTAAGGCTACCTAACATCTCGGATGTAACATTTGACAACATTCCAGGCCTGTCGGTCCCTACGTCTCGGTGGTAACATTACATGCGTCTATAACGTTATATATCCTAACCTAAGGCCACCTAACATCTCGTATGTAATATTTGACAACATTCCTGGAGTGTCGAACCCTACTTCTCGGTGGGAACATTATATGCGTCTATAACGCTATATATCCTAATCTAAGGCAACCTAACATCTCGGATGCAATATTTGACAACATTCCTAGCCTGTCGAACCCTACTTCTCGGAGGGAACAGTATATACGTCTATAACGTTATATATCCTAACCTAAGGCAACCTAACATCTCGGATGTAATATTCTACAACCTTCCAGGCGTGTCGGACCCTACTTCTCGGTGGGAACATTATATGCGTATATAACGTTGCATATCCTAATCTAAGGCAACCTAACATCTCGGATGCAATATTTGACAACATTCCTGGCCTGTCGAACCCTACGTCTCGGAGGGAACAGTATATACGTCTATAACGGTATATATCCTAATCTAAGGCAACCTAACATCTCGGATGCAATATTTGACAACATTCCTGGCCTGTCGAACCCTACTTCTCGGAGGGAACATTATATACGCCTGTAACGTCATATATCCTAACCTAAGACAACCTAACATCTTGGATGTAACATTTGACAACATTCCAGGCGTGTCGGTCCCTACGTCTCGGTGGTAACATTACATGCGTCTATAACGTTATATATCCTAGCCTAAGGCCACATAACATCTCGGATGCAATATTTGACAACATTCCTGGCCTGTCGAACCCTACCATCCGGAGGGAACGGTATATACGTCTATAACGTCATATATCCTAACCTAAGGCAACCTAACATCTCGGATGTAACATTTGACAACATTCCAGGCGTGTCGGTCCCTACGTCTCGGTGGTAACATTACATGCGTCTATAACGGTATATATCCTAATCTTAGGCAACCTAACATCTCGGATGTAACATTTTACAACATTCCAGGCGTGTCGGTCCCTACGTCTCGGTCGTAACATTACATGCGTCTATAACGTTATATATCCTAACCTAAGGCCACATAACATCTCGTATGTAATATTTGACAACATTCCTGGCGTGTCGAACCCTACTTCTCGGTGGGAACAGTATATACGTCTATAACATTATATATCCTAACCTAAGGCAACATAACATCTCGGATGTAATATTTGACAACATTCCTGGCGTGTCGGACCCTACTTCTCGGTGGGAACAGTATATGCGTCTATAACGTTATATATCCTAACCTAAGGCAACCTGACATCTCGGATGAAATATTCTACAACATTCCTGCCGTGTCGGAGCATTCTTTTCGGTGGGAAATGTATATACGTCTATAACGTTATATATCCTAACCTAAGGCAACCTAACATCTCGGATGCAATCTTTGACAACATTCCTGGCCTGTCGAACCCTACTTCTCGGAGGGAACAGTATATACGTCTATAACGTCATATATCCTAACCTAAGGCAACCTAACATCTCGGATGTAACATTTGACAACATTCCAGGCCTGTCGGTCCCTACGTCTCGGTGGTAACATTACATGTGTCTATAACGTTATATATCCTAACCTAAGGCAACCTAACATCTCGGATGCAATATTTGACAACATTCCTGGCCTGTCGAACCCTACTTCTCGGAGGAAACAGTATATACGTCTATAACGTCATATATCCTAACCTAAGGCAACCTAACATCTCGGATGTAACATTTGACAACATTCCAGGCGTGTCGGTCCCTACGTCTCGGTCGTAAAATTACATGCGTCTATAACGTCATATATCCTAACCTAAGGCCACCTAACATCTCGTATGTAATATTTGACAACATTCCTGGCGTGTCGAAACCTACTTCTCGGTGGGAACATTATATGCGTCTATAACGCTATATATCCTAATCTAAGGCAACCTAACATCTCGGATGCAATATTTGACAACATTCCTAGCCTGTCGAACCCTACTTCTCGGAGGGAACAGTATATACGTCTATAACGTTATATATCCTAACCTAAGGCAACCTAACATCTCGGATGTAATATTCTACAACCTTCCAGGCGTGTCGGACCCTACTTCTCAGTGGGAACATTATATGCGTATATAACGTTGCATATCCTAATCTAAGGCAACCTAACATCTCGGAAGCAATATTTGACAACATTCCTGGCCTGTCGAACCCTACCATCCGGAGGGAACAGTATATACGTCTATAACGGTATATATCCTAATCTAAGGCAATCTAACATCTCGGATGCAATATTTGACAACATTCCTGGCCTGTCGAACCCTACCATCCGGAGGGAACAGTATATACGTCTATAACGTCATATATCCTAACCTAAGGCAACCTAACATCTCGGATGCAATATTTGACAACATTCCTGGCCTGTCGAACCCTACTTCTCGGAGGGAACATTATATACGTCTGTAACGTCATATATCCTAACCTAAGACAACCTAACGTCTCGGATGTAACATTTGACAACATTCCAGGCGTGTCAGTCCCTACGTCTCGGTGGTAACATTACATGCGTCTATAACGTTATATATCCTAACCTAAGGCCACCTAACATCTCGTATGTAATATTTGACAACATTCCTGGAGTGTCGAACCCTACCTCTCAGTGGGAACAGTATATACGTCTATAACGTCATATATCCTAACCTAAGGCAACCTAACATCTCGGATGTAACATTTGACAACATTCCAGGCATGTCGGTCCCTACGTCTCGGTGGTAACATTACATGCGTCTATAACGGTATATATCCTAATCTTAGGCAACCTAACATCTCGGATGCAATATTTGACAACATTCCTGGCCTGTCGAACCCTACTTCTCGGAGGGAACAGTATATACGTCTATAACGTCATATATCCTAACCTAAGGCAACCTAACATCTCGGATGTAACATTTGACAACATTCCAGGCATGTCGGTCCCTACGTCTCGGTGGTAACATTACATGCGTCTATAACGTTATATATCCTAACCTAAGGCAACCTAACATCGCGGGTGCAATATTTGGCAACATTCCTGGCCTGTCGAACCCTACTTCTCGGAGGGAACAGTATATACGTCTATAACGTCATATATCCTAACCTAAGGCAAACTAACATCTCGGATGTAACATTTGACAACATTGCAGGCATGTCGGTCCCTACGTCTCGGTGGTAACATTATATGCGTCTGTAACGCTATATATCCTAATCTAAGGCAACCTAACATCTCGGATGCAATATTTGACAACATTCCTAGCCTGTCGAACCCTACTTCTCGGAGGGAACAGTATATACGTCTATAACGTTATATATCCTAACCTAAGGCAACCTAATATCTCGGATGTAATATTCTACAACCTTCCAGGCGTGTCGGACCCTACTTCTCCGTGGGAACATTATATGCGTCTATAACGTTGCATATCCTAATCTAAGGCAACCTAACATCTCGGATGCAATATTTGACAACATTCCTGGCCTGTCGAACCCTACTTCTCGGAGGGAACAGTATATACGTCTATAACGGTATATATCCTAATCTAAGGCAACCTAACATCTCGGATGCAATATTTGGCAACATTCCTGGCCTGTCGAACCCTACTTCTCGGAGGGAACATTATATACGTCTGTAACGTCATATATCCTAACCTAAGACAACCTAACATCTCGGATGTAACATTTGACAACATTCCAGGCGTGTCGGTCCCTACGTTTCGGTGGTAACATTACATGCGTCTATAACGTTATATATCCTAACCTAAGGCAACCTAACATCTCGGATGCAACATTTGACAACATTCCAGGCATGTCGGTCCCTACGTCTCGGTGGTAACATTACATGCGTCTATAACGGTATATATCCTAATCTTAGGCAACCTAACATCTCGGATGTAACATTTGACAACATTCCAGGCGTGTCGGTCCCTACGTCTCGGTGGTAACATTACATGCGTCTATAACGGTATATATCCTAATCTAAGGCAATCTAACATCTCGGATGCAATATTTGACAACATTCCTGGCCTGTCGAACCCTACCATCCGGAGGGAACAGTATATACGTCTATAACGTCATATATCCTAACCTAAGGCCACCTAACATCTCGTATGTAATATTTGACAACATTCCTGGAGTGTCGAACCCTACTTCTCGGTGGGAACATTATATGCGTCTATAACGCTATATATCCTAATCTAAGGCAACCTAACATCTCGGATGCAATATTTGACAACATTCCTAGCCTGTCGAACCCTACTTGTCGGAGGGAACAGTATATACGTCTATAACGTTATATATCCTAACCTAAGGCAACCTAACATCTCGGATGTAATATTCTACAACCTTCCAGGCGTGTCGGACCCTACTTCTCGGTGGGGACATTATATGCGTATATAACGTTGCATATCCTAATCTAAGGCAACCTAACATCTCGGATGCAATATTTGACAACATTCCTAGCCTGTCGAACCCTACTTCTCGGAGGGAACAGTATATACGTCTATAACGTTATATATCCTAACCTAAGGCAACCTAACATTTCGGATGTAATATTCTACAACCTTCCAGGCGTGTCGGACCCTACTTCTCGGTGGGAACATTATATGCGTATATAACATTGCATATCCTAATCTAAGGCAACCTAACATCTCGGATGCAATATTTGACAACATTCCTGGCCTGTCGAACCCTACGTCTCGGAGGGAACAGTATATACGTCTATAACGGTATATATCCTAATCTAGGGCAACCTAACATCTCGGATGCAATATTTGACAACATTCCTGGCCTGTCGAACCCTACTTCTCGGAGGGAACATTATATACGTCTGTAACGTCATATATCCTAACCTAAGACAACCTAACATCTCGGATGTAACATTTGACAACATTCCAGGCGTGTCGGTCCCTACGTCTCGGTGGTAACACTACATGCGTCTATAACGTTATATATCCTAACCTAAGGCCACATAACATCTCGTATGTAATATTTGACAACATTCCTGGCGTGTCGAACCCTACCTCTCAGTGGGAACAGTATATACGTCTATAACGTCATATATCCTAACCTAAGGCAACCTAACATCTCGGATGTAACATTTGACAACATTCCAGGCATGTCGGTCGCTACGTCTCGGTGGTAACATTACATGCGTCTATAACGGTATATATCCTAATCTTAGGCAACCTAACATCTCGGATGCAATATTTGACAACATTCCTGGCCTGTCGAACCCTACTTCTCGGAGGAAACAGTATATACGTCTATAACGTCATATATCCTAACCTAAGGCAACCTAACATCTCGGATGTAACATTTGACAACATTCCAGGCGTGTCGGTCCCTACGTCTCGGTCGTAACATTACATGCGTCTATAACGTCATATATCCTAACCTAAGGCAAACTAACATCTCGGATGTAACATTTGACAACATTGCAGGCATGTCGGTCCCTACGTCTCGGTGGTAACATTATATGCGTCTGTAACGCTATATATCCTAATCTAAGGCAACCTAACATCTCGGATGCAATATTTGACAACATTCCTAGCCTGTCGAACCCTACTTCTCGGAGGGAACAGTATATACGTCTATAACGTTATATATCCTAACCTAAGGCAACCTAACATTTCGGATGTAATATTCTACAACCTTCCAGGCGTGTCGGACCCTACTTCTCGGTGGGAACATTATATGCGTATATAACATTGCATATCCTAATCTAAGGCAACCTAACATCTCGGATGCAATATTTGACAACATTCCTGGCCTGTCGAACCCTACGTCTCGGAGGGAACAGTATATACGTCTATAACGGTATATATCCTAATCTAGGGCAACCTAACATCTCGGATGCAATATTTGACAACATTCCTGGCCTGTCGAACCCTACTTCTCGGAGGGAACATTATATACGTCTGTAACGTCATATATCCTAACCTAAGACAACCTAACATCTCGGATGTAACATTTGACAACATTCCAGGCGTGTCGGTCCCTACGTCTCGGTGGTAACATTACATGCGTCTATAACGTTATATATCCTAACCTAAGGCCACATAACATCTCGTATGTAATATTTGACAACATTCCTGGCGTGTCGAACCCTACCTCTCAGTGGGAACAGTATATACGTCTATAACGTCATATATCCTAACCTAAGGCAACCTAATATCTCGGATGTAATATTCTACAACCTTCCAGGCGTGTCGGACCCTACTTCTCCGTGGGAACAGTATATACGTCTATAACGTTATATATCCTAATCTAAGGCAACCTAACATCTCGGATGCAATATTTGGCAACATTCCTGGCCTGTCGAACCCTACTTCTCGGAGGGAACATTATATACGTCTGTAACGTCATATATCCTAACCTAAGACAACCTAACATCTCGGATGTAACATTTGACAACATTCCAGGCGTGTCGGTCCCTACGTTTCGGTGGTAACATTACATGCGTCTATAACGTTATATATCCTAACCTAAGGCAACCTAACATCTCGGATGCAACATTTGACAACATTCCAGGCATGTCGGTCCCTACGTCTCGGTGGTAACATTACATGCGTCTATAACGGTATATATCCTAATCTTAGGCAACCTAACATCTCGGATGTAACATTTGACAACATTCCAGGCGTGTCGGTCCCTACGTCTCGGTGGTAACATTACATGCGTCTATAACGGTATATATCCTAATCTTAGGCAACCTAACATCTCGGATGTAACATTTTACAACATTCCAGGCGTGTCGGTCCCTACGTCTCGGTCGTAACATTACATGCGTCTATAACGTCATATATCCTAACCTAAGGCAACCTAACATCTCGGATGCAATATTTGACAACATTCCTGGCCTGTCGAACCCTACTTCTCGGAGGGAACAGTATATACGTCTGTAACGTCACATATCCTAACCTAAGGCAACCTAACATCTCGGATGTAATATTCTACATCATTCCAGGCGTGTCGGACCCTACTTCTCGGTGGGAACATTATATGAGTCTATAACGATGTATATCCTAATCTAAGGCAACCTAACATTTCGGATGCAATATTTGACAACATTCCTGGCCTGTCGAACCCTACTTCTCGGAGGGAACAGTATATACGTCTATAACGGTATATATCCTAATCTAAGGCAACCTAACATCTCGGATGCAATATTTGACAACATTCCTGGCCTGTCGAACCCTACGTCTCGGAGGGAACAGTATATACGTCTATAACGGTATATATCCTAATCTAAGGCAACCTAACATCTCGGATGCAATATTTGACAACATTCCTGGCCTGTCGAACCCTACTTCTCGGAGGGAACATTATATACGTCTGTAACGTCATATATCCTAACCTAAGACAACCTAACATCTCGGATGTAACATTTGACAACATTCCAGGCGTGTCGGTCCCTACGTCTCGGTGGTAACATTACATGCGTCTATAACGGTATATATCCTAATCTTAGGCAACCTAACATCTCGGATGTAACATTTTACAACACTCCAGGCGTGTCGGTCCCTACGTCTCGGTCGTAACATTACATGCGTCTATAACGTTATATATCCTAACCTAAGGCCACATAACATCACGTATGTAATATTTGACAACATTCCTGGCGTGTCGAACCCTACTTCTCGGTGGGAACAGTATATACGTCTATAACGTTATATATCCTAACCAAAGACAACCTAACATCTCGGATGCAATATTTGACAACATTCCTGGCCTGTCGAACCCTACCTCTCAGTGGGAACAGTATATACGTCTATAACGTCATTTATCCTAACCTAAGGCAACCTAACATCTCGGATGTAACATTTGACAACATTCCAGGCATTTCGGTCCCTACGTCTCGGTGGTAACATTACATGCGTCTATAACGGTATATATCCTAATCTTAGGCAACCTAACATCTCGGATGCAATATTTGACAACATTCCTGGCCTGTCGAACCCTACTTCTCGGAGGGAACAGTATATACGTCTATAACGTCATATATCCTAACCTAAGGCAACCTAACATCTCGGATGTAACATTTGACAACATTCCAGGCATGTCGGTCCCTACGTCTCGGTGGTAACATTACATGCGACTGTAACGCTATATATCCTAATCTAAGGCAACCTAACATCTCGGATGCAATATTTGACAACATTCCTAGCCTGTCGAACCCTACTTCTCGGAGGGAACAGTATATACGTCTATAACGTTATATATCCTAACCTAAGGCAACCTAATATCTCGGATGTAATATTCTACAACCTTCCAGGCGTGTCGGACCCTACTTCTCCGTGGGAACATTATATGCGTCTATAACGTTGGATATCCTAATCTAAGGCAACCTAACATCTCGGAAGCAATATTTGACAACATTCCTGGCCTGTCGAACCCTACTTCTCGGAGGGAACAGTATATACGTCTATAACGGTATATATCCTAATCTAAGGCAACCTAACATCTCGGATGCAATATTTGGCAACATTCCTGGCCTGTCGAACCCTACTCCTCGGAGGGAACATTATATACGTCTGTAACGTCATATATCCTAACCTAAGACAACCTAACATCTCGGATGTAACATTTGACAACATTCCAGGCATGTCGGTCCCTACGTCTCGGTGGTAACATTACATGCGTCTATAACGTTATATATCCTAACCTAAGGCAACCTAACATCTCGGGTGCAATATTTGGCAACATTCCTGGCCTGTCGAACCCTACTTCTCGGAGGGAACAGTATATACGTCTATAACGTCATATATCCTAACCTAAGGCAAACTAACATCTCGGATGTAACATTTGACAACATTGCAGGCATGTCGGTCCCTACGTCTCGGTGGTAACATTATATGCGTCTGCAACGCTATATATCCTAATCTAAGGCAACCTAACATCTCGGATGCAATATTTGACAACATTCCTAGCCTGTCGAACCCTACTTCTCGGAGGGAACAGTATATACGTCTATAACGTTATATATCCTAACCTAAGGCAACCTAATATCTCGGATGTAATATTCTACAACCTTCCAGGCGTGTCGGACCCTACTTCTCCGTGGGAACATTATATGCGTCTATAACGTTGCATATCCTAATCTAAGGCAACCTAACATCTCGGATGCAATATTTGACAACATTCCTGGCCTGTCGAACCCTACTTCTCGGAGGGAACAGTATATACGTCTATAACGGTATATATCCTAATCTAAGGCAACCTAACATCTCGGATGCAATATTTGGCAACATTCCTGGCCTGTCGAACCCTACTTCTCGGAGGGAACATTATATACGTCTGTAACGTCATATACCCTAACCTCAGACAACCTAACATCTCGGATGTAACATTTGACAACATTCCAGGCGTGTCGGTCCCTACGTTTCGGTGGTAACATTACATGCGTCTATAACGTTATATATCCTAACCTAAGGCAACCTAACATCTCGGATGCAACATTTGACAACATTCCAGGCATGTCGGTCCCTACGTCTCGGTGGTAACATTACATGCTTTTATAACGGTATATATCCTAATCTTAGGCAACCTAACATCTCGGATGTAACATTTGACAACATTCCAGGCGTGTCGGTGCCTACGTCTCGGTGGTAACATTACATGCGTCTATAACGGTATATATCCTAATCTTAGGCAACCTAACATCTCGGATGTAACATTTTACAACATTCCAGGCGTGTCGGTCCCTACGTCTCGGTCGTAACATTACATGCGTCTATAACGTCATATATCCTAACCTAAGGCAACCTAACATCTCGGATGCAATATTTGACAACATTCCTGGCCTGTCGAACCCTACTTCTCGGAGGGAACAGTATATACGTCTGTAACGTCACATATCCTAACCTAAGGCAACCTAACATCTCGGATGTAATATTCTACATCATTCCAGGCGTGTCGGACCCTACTTCTCGGTGGGAACATTATATGAGTCTATAACGATGTATATCCTAATCTAAGGCAACCTAACATTTCGGATGCAATATTTGACAACATTCCTGGCCTGTCGAACCCTACTTCTCGGAGGGAACAGTATATACGTCTATAACGGTATATATCCTAATCTAAGGCAACCTAACATCTCGGATGCAATATTTGACAACATTCCTGGCCTGTCGAACCCTACGTCTCGGAGGGAACAGTATATACGTCTATAACGGTATATATCCTAATCTAAGGCAACCTAACATCTCGGATGCAATATTTGACAACATTCCTGGCCTGTCGAACCCTACTTCTCGGAGGGAACATTATATACGTCTGTAACGTCATATATCCTAACCTAAGACAACCTAACATCTCGGATGTAACATTTGACAACATTCCAGGCGTGTCGGTCCCTACGTCTCGGTGGTAACATTACATGCGTCTATAACGGTATATATCCTAATCTTAGGCAACCTAACATCTCGGATGTAACATTTGACAACATTCCAGGCATTTCGGTCCCTACGTCTCGGTGGTAACATTACATGCGTCTATAACGGTATATATCCTAATCTTAGGCAACCTAACATCTCGGATGCAATATTTGACAACATTCCTGGCCTGTCGAACCCTACTTCTCGGAGGGAACAGTATATACGTCTATAACGTCATATATCCTAACCTAAGGCAACCTAACATCTCGGATGTAACATTTGACAACATTCCAGGCATGTCGGTCCCTACGTCTCGGTGGTAACATTACATGCGACTGTAACGCTATATATCCTAATCTAAGGCAACCTAACATCTCGGATGCAATATTTGACAACATTCCTAGCCTGTCGAACCCTACTTCTCGGAGGGAACAGTATATACGTCTATAACGTTATATATCCTAACCTAAGGCAACCTAATATCTCGGATGTAATATTCTACAACCTTCCAGGCGTGTCGGACCCTACTTCTCCGTGGGAACATTACATGCGTCTATAACGTTGGATATCCTAATCTAAGGCAACCTAACATCTCGGATGCAATATTTGACAACATTCCTGGCCTGTCGAACCCTACTTCTCGGAGGGAACAGTATATACGTCTATAACGGTATATATCCTAATCTAAGGCAACCTAACATCTCGGATGCAATATTTGGCAACATTCCTGGCCTGTCGAACCCTACTCCTCGGAGGGAACATTATATACGTCTGTAACGTCATATATCCTAACCTAAGACAACCTAACATCTCGGATGTAACATTTGACAACATTCCAGGCGTGTCGGTCCCTACGTCTCGGTGGTAACATTACATGCGTCTATAACGTTATATATCCTAACCTAAGGCCACATAACATCTCGTATGTAATATTTGACAACATTCCTGGCGTGTCGAACCCTACCTCTCAGTGGGAACAGTATATACGTCTATAACGTCATATATCCTAACCTAAGGCAACCTAACATCTCGGATGTAACATTTGACAACATTCCAGGCATGTCGGTCCCTACGTCTCGGTGGTAACATTACATGCGTCTATAACGGTATATATCCTAATCTTAGGCAACCTAACATCTCGGATGCAATATTTGACAACATTCCTGGCCTGTCGAACCCTACTTCTCGGAGGGAACAGTATATACGTCTGTAACGTCACATATCCTAACCTAAGGCAACCTAACATCTCGGATGTAATATTCTACATCATTCCAGGCGTGTCGGACCCTACTTCTCGGTGGGAACATTATATGAGTCTATAACGATGTATATCCTAATCTAAGGCAACCTAACATTTCGGATGCAATATTTGACAACATTCCTGGCCTGTCGAACCCTACTTCTCGGAGGGAACAGTATATACGTCTATAACGGTATATATCCTAATCTAAGGCAACCTAACATCTCGGATGCAATATTTGACAACATTCCTGGCCTGTCGAACCCTACGTCTCGGAGGGAACAGTATATACGTCTATAACGGTATATATCCTAATCTAAGGCAACCTAACATCTCGGATGCAATATTTGACAACATTCCTGGCCTGTCGAACCCTACTTCTCGGAGGGAACATTATATACGTCTGTAACGTCATATATCCTAACCTAAGACAACCTAACATCTCGGATGTAACATTTGACAACATTCCAGGCGTGTCGGTCCCTACGTCTCAGTGGTAACATTACATGCGTCTATAACGGTATATATCCTAATCTTAGGCAACCTAACATCTCGGATGTAACATTTGACAACATTCCAGGCATTTCGGTCCCTACGTCTCGGTGGTAACATTACATGCGTCTATAACGGTATATATCCTAATCTTAGGCAACCTAACATCTCGGATGCAATATTTGACAACATTCCTGGCCTGTCGAACCCTACTTCTCGGAGGGAACAGTATATACGTCTATAACGTCATATATCCTAACCTAAGGCAACCTAACATCTCGGATGTAACATTTGACAACATTCCAGGCGTGTCGGTCCCTACGGTTCGGTGGTAACATTACATGCGTCTATAACGTTATATATCCTAACCTAAGGCAACCTAACATCTCGGATGCAATATTTGACAACATTCTTGGCCTGTCGAACCCTACCATCCGGAGGGAACAGTATATACGTCTATAACGTCATATATCCTAACCTAAGGCAACCTAACATCTCGGATGTAATATTCTACAACCTTCCAGGCGTGTCGGACCCTACTTCTCAGTGGGAACATTATATGCGTATATAACGTTGCATATCCTAATCTAAGGCAATCTAACATCTCGGATGCAATATTTGACAACATTCCTGGCCTGCCGAACCCTACCATCCGGAGGGAACAGTATATACGTCTATAACGTCATATATCCTAACCTAAGGCAACCTAACATCTCGGATGTAACATTTGACAACATTCCAGGCGTGTCGGTCCCTACGTCTCGGTGGTAACATTACATGCGTCTATAACGGCATATATCCTAATCTTAGGCAACCTAACATCTCGGATGTAACATTTTACAACATTCCAGGCGTGTCGGTCCCTACGTCTCGGTCGTAACATTACATGCGTCTATAACGTTATATATCCTAACCTAAGGCCACATAACATCTCGTATGTAATATTTGACAACATACCTGGCGTGTCGAACCCTACTTCTCGGTGGGAACAGTATATACGTCTATAACGTTATATATCCTAACCTAAGGCAACATAACATCTCGGATGTAATATTTGACAACATTCCTGGCGTGTCGGACCCTACTTCTCGGTGGGAACAGTATATACGTCTATAACGTTATATATCCTAACCTAAGGCAACCTGACATCTCGGATGTAATATTCTACAACATTCCTGCCGTGTCGGAGCATTCTTTTCGGTGGGAAATGTATATACGTTTATAACGGTATATATCCTAACCTAAGGGAACCTAACATCTCGGATGCAATATTTGACAACATTCCTGGCCTGCGAACCCTACTTCTCGGAGGGAACAGTATATACGTCTGTGACGTCACATATCCTAACCTAAGGCAACCTAACATCTCGGATGTAATATTCTACATCATTCCAGGCGTGTCGGACCCTACTTCTCGGTGGGAACATTATATGAGTCTATAACGATGTATATCCTAATCTAAGGCAACCTATTATCTCAGACGTAATATTTTACAATATTCCTGGCGTGTCGGTGCATACTTTTCGGTGGGAATATTATATGCGTCTATAACGGTCGATATCGTAATCTAAGGCAATCTAACATCTCGGATGCAATATTTGACAACATTCCTGGCCTGTCGAACCCTACTTCTCGGAGGGAACAGTATATACGTCTGTAACGTCACATATCCTAACCTAAGGCAACCTAACATCTCGGATGTAATATTCTACATCATTCCAGGCGTGTCGGACCCTACTTCTCGGTGGGAACATTATATGAGTCTATAACGATGTATATCCTAATCTAAGGCAACCTAACATTTCGGATGCAATATTTGACAACATTCCTGGCCTGTCGAACCCTACTTCTCGGAGGGAACAGTATATACGTCTATAACGGTATATATCCTAATCTAAGGCAACCTAACATCTCGGATGCAATATTTGACAACATTCCTGGCCTGTCGAACCCTACGTCTCGGAGGGAACAGTATATACGTCTATAACGGTATATATCCTAATCTAAGGCAACCTAACATCTCGGATGCAATATTTGACAACATTCCTGGCCTGTCGAACCCTACTTCTCGGAGGGAACAGTATATACGTCTATAACGTTATATATCCTAACCTAAGGCAACCTAATATCTCGGATGTAATATTCTACAACCTTCCAGGCGTGTCGGACCCTACTTCTCCGTGGGAACATTATATGCGTCTATAACGTTGGATATCCTAATCTAAGGCAACCTAACATCTCGGATGCAATATTTGACAACATTCCTGGCCTGTCGAACCCTACTTCTCGGAGGGAACAGTATATACGTCTATAACGGTATATATCCTAATCTAAGGCAACCTAACATCTCGGATGCAATATTTGGCAACATTCCTGGCCTGTCGAACCCTACTCCTCGGAGGGAACATTATATACGTCTGTAACGTCATATATCCTAACCTAAGACAACCTAACATCTCGGATGTAACATTTGACAACATTCCAGGCGTGTCGGTCCCTACGTCTCGGTGGTAACATTACATGCGTCTATAACGTTATATATCCTAACCTAAGGCCACATAACATCTCGTATGTAATATTTGACAACATTCCTGGCGTGTCGAACCCTACCTCTCAGTGGGAACAGTATATACGTCTATAACGTCATATATCCTAACCTAAGGCAACCTAACATCTCGGATGTAACATTTGACAACATTCCAGGCATGTCGGTCCCTACGTCTCGGTGGTAACATTACATGCGCCTATAACGGTATATATCCTAATCTTAGGCAACCTAACATCTCGGATGCAATATTTGACAACATTCCTGGCCTGTCGAACCCTACTTCTCGGAGGGAACAGTATATACGTCTATAACGTCATATATCCTAACCTAAGGCAACCTAACATCTCGGATGTAACATTTGACAACATTCCAGGCATGTCGGTCCCTACGTCTCGGTGGTAACATTACATGCGTCTATAACGTTATATATCCTAACCTAAGGCAACCTAACATCTCGGGTGCAATATTTGGCAACATTCCTGGCCTGTCGAACCCTACTTCTCGGAGGGAACAGTATATACGTCTATAACGTCATATATCCTAACCTAAGGCAAACTAACATCTCGGATGTAACATTTGACAACATTGCAGGCATGTCGGTCCCTACGTCTCGGTGGTAACATTATATGCGTCTGTAACGCTATATATCCTAATCTAAGGCAACCTAACATCTCGGATGCAATATTTGACAACATTCCTAGCCTGTCGAACCCTACTTCTCGGAGGGAACAGTATATACGTCTATAACGTTATATATCCTAACCTAAGGCAACCTAATATCTCGGATGTAATATTCTACAACCTTCCAGGCGTGTCGGACCCTACTTCTCCGTGGGAACATTATATGCGTCTATAACGTTGCATATCCTAATCTAAGGCAACCTAACATCTCGGATGCAATATTTGACAACATTCCTGGCCTGTCGAACCCTACTTCTCGGAGGGAACAGTATATACGTCTATAACGTCATATATCCTAACCTAAGGCAACCTAACATCTCGGATGTAACATTTGACAACATTCCAGGCATGTCGGTCCCTACGTCTCGGTGGTAACATTACATGCGACTGTAACGCTATATATCCTAATCTAAGGCAACCTAACATCTCGGATGCAATATTTGACAACATTCCTAGCCTGTCGAACCCTACTTCTCGGAGGGAACAGTATATACGTCTATAACGTTATATATCCTAACCTAAGGCAACCTAATATCTCGGATGTAATATTCTACAACCTTCCAGGCGTGTCGGACCCTACTTCTCCGTGGGAACATTATATGCGTTTATAACGTTGGATATCCTAATCTAAGGCAACCTAACATCTCGGATGCAATATTTGACAACATTCCTGGCCTGTCGAACCCTACTTCTCGGAGGGAACAGTATATACGTCTATAACGGTATATATCCTAATCTAAGGCAACCTAACATCTCGGATGCAATATTTGGCAACATTCCTGGCCTGTCGAACCCTACTCCTCGGAGGGAACATTATATACGTCTGTAACGTCATATATCCTAACCTAAGACAACCTAACATCTCGGATGTAACATTTGACAACATTCCAGGCGTGTCGGTCCCTACGGTTCGGTGGTAACATTACATGCGTCTATAACGTTATATATCCTAACCTAAGGCAACCTAACATCTCGGATGCAACATTTGACAACATTCCAGTCATGTCGGTGCCTACGTCTCGGTGGTAACATTACATGCGTCTATAACGGTATATATCCTAATCTTAGGCAACCTAACATCTCGGATGTTACATTTGACAACATTCCAGGCGTGTCGGTCCCTACGTCTCGGTGGTAACATTACATGCGTCTATAACGGTATATATCCTAATCTTAGGCAACCTAACATCTCGGATGTAACATTTTACAACATTCCAGGCGTGTCGGTCCCTACGTCTCGGTCGTAACATTACATGCGTCTATAACGTCATATATCCTAACCTAAGGCAACCTAACATCTCGGATGCAATATTTGACAACATTCCTGGCCTGTCGAACCCTACTTCTCGGAGGGAACAGTATATACGTCTGTAACGTCACATATCCTAACCTAAGGCAACCTAACATCTCGGATGTAATATTCTACATCATTCCAGGCGTGTCGGACCCTACTTCTCGGTGGGAACATTATATGAGTCTATAACGATGTATATCCTAATCTAAGGCAACCTAACATTTCGGATGCAATATTTGACAACATTCCTGGCCTGTCGAACCCTACTTCTCGGAGGGAACAGTATATACGTCTATAACGGTATATATCCTAATCTAAGGCAACCTAACATCTCGGATGCAATATTTGGCAACATTCCTGGCCTGTCGAACCCTACTTCTCGGAGGGAACATTATATACGTCTGTAACGTCATATATCCTAACCGAAGACAACCTAACATCTCGGATGTAACATTTGACAACATTCCAGGCGTGTCGGTCCCTACGTTTCGGTGGTAACATTACATGCGTCTATAACGGTATATATCCTAATCTTAGGCAACCTAACATCTCGGATGTAACATTTTACAACATTCTAGGCGTGTCGGTCCCTACGTCTCGGTCGTAACATTACATGCGTCTATAACGTTATATATCCTAACCTAAGGCCACATAACATCTCGTATGTAATATTTGACAACATTCCTGGCGTGTCGAACCCTACTTCTCGGTGGGAACAGTATATACGTCTATAACGTTATATATCCTAACCTAAGGCAACATAACATCTCGGATGTAATATTTGACAACATTCCTGGCGTGTCGGACCCTACTTCTCGGTGGGAACAGTATATACGTCTATAACGTTATATATCCTAACCTAAGGCAGCCTAACATCTCGGATGCAATATTTGACAACATTCCTGGCCTGTCGAACCGTACTTCTCGAAGGGAACATTCTATACGTCTGTAACGCCATATATCCTAACCAAAGACAACCTAACATCTCGGATGTAACATTTGACAACATTCCAGGCGTGTCGGTCCCTACGTCTCGGTGGTAACATTACATGCGTCTATAACGTTATATATCCTAACCTATGGCAACCTCACATCTCGGATGCAATATTTGACAACATTCCTGAACTTGTCGAACCCTACCATCCGGAGGGAACAGTATATACGTCTATAACGTCATATATCCTAACCTAAGGCAACCTAACATCTCGGATGTAACATTTGACAACATTCCAGGCGTGTCGGTCCCTACGTCTCGGTGGTAACATTACATGCGTCTATAACGTTATATATCCTAACCTAAGGCAACCTAACATCTCGGATGCAATATTTGACAACATTCCTGGCCTGTCGAACCCTACCATCCGGAGGGAACAGTATATACGTCTATAACGTCATATATCCTAACCTAAGGCAACCTAACATCTCGGATGTAATATTCTACAACCTTCCAGGCGTGTCGGACCCTACTTCTCAGTGGGAACATTATATGCGTATATAACGTTGCATATCCTAATCTAAGGCAATCTAACATCTCGGATGCAATATTTGACAACATTCCTGGCCTGCCGAACCCTACCATCCGGAGAGAACAGTATATACGTCTATAACGTCATATATCCTAACCTAAGGCAACCTAACATCTCGGATGTAACATTTGACAACATTCCAGGCGTGTCGGTCCCTACGTCTCGGTGGTAACATTACATGCGTCTATAACGGCATATATCCTAATCTTAGGCAACCTAACATCTCGGATGTAACATTTTACAACATTCCAGGCGTGTCGGTCCCTACGTCTCGGTCGTAACGTTACATGCGTCTATAACGTTATATATCCTAACCTAAGGCCACATAACATCTCGTATGTAATATTTGACAACATACCTGGCGTGTCGAACCCTACTTCTCGGTGGGAACAGTATATACGTCTATAACGTTATATATCCTAACCTAAGGCAACATAACATCTCGGATGTAATATTTGACAACATTCCTGGCGTGTCGGACCCCACTTCTCGGTGGGAACAGTATATACGTCTATAACGTTATATATCCTAACCTAAGGCAACCTGACATCTCGGATGTAATATTCTACAACATTCCTGCCGTGTCGGAGCATTCTTTTCGGTGGGAAATGTATATACGTTTATAACGGTATATATCCTAACCTAAGGGAACCTAACATCTCGGATGCAATATTTGACAACATTCCTGGCCTGCGAACCCTACTTCTCGGAGGGAACAGTATATACGCCTATAACGTTATATATCCTAACCTAAGGCAACCTAACATCTCGGATGTAATATTCTACAACCTTCCAGGCGTGTCGGTCCCTACGTCTCGGTGGTAACATTACATGCGTCTATAACGGTATATATCCTAATCTTAGGCAACCTAACATCTCGGATGTAACATTTTACAACATTCCAGGCGTGTCGGTCCCTACGTCTCGGTGGTAACGTTACATGCGTCTATAACGTTATATATCCTAACCTAAGGCCACCTAACATCTCGTATGTAATATTTGACAACATTCCTGGAATGTCGAACCCTACTTCTCGGTGGGAACATTATATGCGTCTATAACGCTATATATCCTAATCTAAGGCAACCTAACATCTCGGATGCAATATTTGACAACATTCCTAGCCTGTCGAACCCTACTTCTCGGAGGGAACAGTATATACGTCTATAACGTTATATATCGTAACCTAAGGCAACCTAACATCTCGGATGTAATATTCTACAACCTTCCAGGCGTGTCGGACCCTACTTCTCGGTGGGAACATTATATGCGTATATAACGTTGCATATCCTAATCTAAGGCAACCTAACATCTCGGATGCAATATTTGACAACATTCCTGGCCTGTCGAACCCTACGTCTCGGAGGGAACAGTATATACGTCTATAACGGTATATATCCTAATCTAAGGCAACCTAACATCTCGGATGCAATATTTGACAACATTCCTGGCCTGTCGAACCCTACTTCTCGGAGGGAACATTATATACGTCTGTAACGTCATATATCCTAACCTAAGACAACCTAACGTCTCGGATGTAACATTTGACAACATTCCAGGCGTGTCAGTCCCTACGTCTCGGTGGTAACATTACATGCGTCTATAACGTTATATATCCTAACCTAAGGCCACCTAACATCTCGTATGTAATATTTGACAACATTCCTGGAGTGTCGAACCCTACTTCTCGGTGGGAAAATTATATGCGTCTATAACGCTATATATCCTAATCTAAGGCAACCTAACCTCTCGGATGCAATATTTGACAACATTCCTAGCCTGTCGAACCCTTCTTGTCGGAGGGAACAGTATATACGTCTATAACGTTATATATCCTAACCTAAGGCAACCTAACATCTCGGATGTAATATTTGACAACATTCCTGGAGTGTCGAACCCTACTTCTCGGTGGGAACATTATATACGTCTGTAACGTCATATATCCTAACCTAAGACAACCTAACATCTCGGATGTAACATTTGACAACATTCCAGGCGTGTCGGTCCCTACGTCTCGGTGGTAACATTACATGCGTCTATAACGTTATATATCCTAACCTAAGGCCACCTAACATCTCGTATGTAATATTTGACAACATTCCTGGAGTGTCGAACCCTACTTCTCGGTGGGAACATTATATGCGTCTATAACGCTATATATCCTAATCTAAGGCAACCTAACATCTCGGATGCAATATTTGACAACATTCCTAGCCTGTCGAACCCTACTTCTCGGAGGGAACATTATATACGTCTGTAACGTCATATATCCTAACCTAAGACAACCTAACATCTCGGATGTAACATTTGACAACATTCCAGGCGTGTCGGTCCCTACGTCTCGGTGGTAACATTACATGCGTCTATAACGTTATATATTATAACCTAAGGCAACCTGACATCTCGGATGCAATATTTGACAACATTCTTAGCCTGTCGAACCCTACTTCTCGGAGGGAACAGTATATACGTCTATAACGATATATATCCTAACCGAAGGCAACCTGACATCTCGGATGTAATATTCTACATCATTCCAGGCGTGTCGGACCCTACTTCTCGGTGGGAACATTATATGAGTCTATAACGTTGTATATCCTAATCTAAGGCAACCTATTATCTCAGACGTAATATTTTGCAATATTCCTGGCGTGTCGGTGCATACTTTTCGGTGGGAATATTATATGCGTCTATAACGGTCGATATCGTAATCTAAGGCAATCTAACATCTCGGATGCAATATTTGACAACATTCCTGGCCTGTCCAACCCTACCAACCGGAGGGAACAGTATATACGTCTATAACGTCATATATCCTAACCTAAGGCAACCTAACATCTCGGATGTAACATTTGACAACATTCCAGGTGTGTCGGTCCCTACGTCTCGGTCGTAACATTACATGCGTCTATAACGTTATATATCCTAACCTAAGGCCACATAACATCTCGTATGTAATATTTGACAACATTCCTGGCGTGTCGAACCCTACTTCTCGGTGGGAACAGTATATACGTCTATAACGTCATATATCCTAACCTAAGACAACCTAACATCTCGGATGTAACATTTGACAACATTCCAGGCGTGTCGGTCCCTGCGTCTCGGTGGTAACATTACATGCGTCTATAACGTTATATATCCTAACCTAAGGCCACCTAACATCTCGGATGCAATATTTGACAACATTCCTAGCCTGTCGAACCCTACTTCTCGGAGGGAACAGTATATACGTCTATAACGTTATATATCCTAACCTAAGGCAACCTAACATCTCGGATGTAATATTCTACAACCTTCCAGGCGTGTCGGACCCTACTTCTCGGAGGGAACAGTATATACGTATATAACGTTGCATATCCTAATCTAAGGCAACCTAACATCTCGGATGCAATATTTCACAACATTCCTGGCCTGTCGAACCCTACTTCTCGGAGGGAACATTATATACGTCTGTAACGTCATATATCCTAACCGAAGACAACCTAACATCTCGGATGTAACATTTGACAACATTCCAGGCGTGTCGGTCCCTACGTTTCGGTGGTAACATTACATGCGTCTATAACGGTATATATCCTAATCTTAGGCAACCTAACATCTCGGATGTAACATTTTACAACATTCTAGGCGTGTCGGTCCCTACGTCTCGGTCGTAACATTACATGCGTCTATAACGTTATATATCCTAACCTAAGGCCACATAACATCTCGTATGTAATATTTGACAACATTCCTGGCGTGTCGAACCCTACTTCTCGGTGGGAACAGTATATACGTCTATAACGTTATATATCCTAACCTAAGGCAACATAACATCTCGGATGTAATATTTGACAACATTCCTGGCGTGTCGGACCCTACTTCTCGGTGGGAACAGTATATACGTCTATAACGTTATATATCCTAACCTAAGGCAGCCTAACATCTCGGATGCAATATTTGACAACATTCCTGGCCTGTCGAACCGTACTTCTCGAAGGGAACATTCTATACGTCTGTAACGCCATATATCCTAACCAAAGACAACCTAACATCTCGGATGTAACATTTGACAACATTCCAGGCGTGTCGGTCCCTACGTCTCGGTGGTAACATTACATGCGTCTATAACGTTATATATCCTAACCTAAGGCAACCTCACATCTCGGATGCAATATTTGACAACATTCCTGAACTTGTCGAACCCTACCATCCGGAGGGAACAGTATATACGTCTATAACGTCATATATCCTAACCTAAGGCAACCTAACATCTCGGATGTAACATTTGACAACATTCCAGGCGTGTCGGTCCCTACGTCTCGGTGGTAACATTACATGCGTCTATAACGTTATATATCCTAACCTAAGGCAACCTAACATCTCGGATGCAATATTTGACAACATTCCTGGCCTGTCGAACCCTACCATCCGGAGGGAACAGTATATACGTCTATAACGTCATATATCCTAACCTAAGGCAACCTAACATCTCGGATGTAATATTCTACAACCTTCCAGGCGTGTCGGACCCTACTTCTCAGTGGGAACATTATATGCGTATATAACGTTGCATATCCTAATCTAAGGCAATCTAACATCTCGGATGCAATATTTGACAACATTCCTGGCCTGCCGAACCCTACCATCCGGAGAGAACAGTATATACGTCTATAACGTCATATATCCTAACCTAAGGCAACCTAACATCTCGGATGTAACATTTGACAACATTCCAGGCGTGTCGGTCCCTACGTCTCGGTGGTAACATTACATGCGTCTATAACGGCATATATCCTAATCTTAGGCAACCTAACATCTCGGATGTAACATTTTACAACATTCCAGGCGTGTCGGTCCCTACGTCTCGGTCGTAACGTTACATGCGTCTATAACGTTATATATCCTAACCTAAGGCCACATAACATCTCGTATGTAATATTTGACAACATACCTGGCGTGTCGAACCCTACTTCTCGGTGGGAACAGTATATACGTCTATAACGTTATATATCCTAACCTAAGGCAACATAACATCTCGGATGTAATATTTGACAACATTCCTGGCGTGTCGGACCCTACTTCTCGGTGGGAACAGTATATACGTCTATAACGTTATATATCCTAACCTAAGGCAACCTGACATCTCGGATGTAATATTCTACAACATTCCTGCCGTGTCGGAGCATTCTTTTCGGTGGGAAATGTATATACGTTTATAACGGTATATATCCTAACCTAAGGGAACCTAACATCTCGGATGCAATATTTGACAACATTCCTGGCCTGCGAACCCTACTTCTCGGAGGGAACAGTATATACGCCTATAACGTTATATATCCTAACCTAAGGCAACCTAACATCTCGGATGTAATATTCTACAACCTTCCAGGCGTGTCGGTCCCTACGTCTCGGTGGTAACATTACATGCGTCTATAACGGTATATATCCTAATCTTAGGCAACCTAACATCTCGGATGTAACATTTTACAACATTCCAGGCGTGTCGGTCCCTACGTCTCGGTGGTAACGTTACATGCGTCTATAACGTTATATATCCTAACCTAAGGCCACCTAACATCTCGTATGTAATATTTGACAACATTCCTGGAATGTCGAACCCTACTTCTCGGTGGGAACATTATATGCGTCTATAACGCTATATATCCTAATCTAAGGCAACCTAACATCTCGGATGCAATATTTGACAACATTCCTAGCCTGTCGAACCCTACTTTTCGGAGGGAACAGTATATACGTCTATAACGTTATATATCGTAACCTAAGGCAACCTAACATCTCGGATGTAATATTCTACAACCTTCCAGGCGTGTCGGACCCTACTTCTCGGTGGGAACATTATATGCGTATATAACGTTGCATATCCTAATCTAAGGCAACCTAACATCTCGGATGCAATATTTGACAACATTCCTGGCCTGTCGAACCCTACGTCTCGGAGGGAACAGTATATACGTCTATAACGGTATATATCCTAATCTAAGGCAACCTAACATCTCGGATGCAATATTTGACAACATTCCTGGCCTGTCGAACCCTACTTCTCGGAGGGAACATTATATACGTCTGTAACGTCATATATCCTAACCTAAGACAACCTAACGTCTCGGATGTAACATTTGACAACATTCCAGGCGTGTCAGTCCCTACGTCTCGGTGGTAACATTACATGCGTCTATAACGTTATATATCCTAACCTAAGGCCACCTAACATCTCGTATGTAATATTTGACAACATTCCTGGAGTGTCGAACCCTACTTCTCGGTGGGAAAATTATATGCGTCTATAACGCTATATATCCTAATCTAAGGCAACCTAACCTCTCGGATGCAATATTTGACAACATTCCTAGCCTGTCGAACCCTTCTTGTCGGAGGGAACAGTATATACGTCTATAACGTTATATATCCTAACCTAAGGCAACCTAACATCTCGGATGTAATATTTGACAACATTCCTGGAGTGTCGAACCCTACTTCTCGGTGGGAACATTATATACGTCTGTAACGTCATATATCCTAACCTAAGACAACCTAACATCTCGGATGTAACATTTGACAACATTCCAGGCGTGTCGGTCCCTACGTCTCGGTGGTAACATTACATGCGTCTATAACGTTATATATCCTAACCTAAGGCCACCTAACATCTCGTATGTAATATTTGACAACATTCCTGGAGTGTCGAACCCTACTTCTCGGTGGGAACATTATATGCGTCTATAACGCTATATATCCTAATCTAAGGCAACCTAACATCTCGGATGCAATATTTGACAACATTCCTAGCCTGTCGAACCCTACTTCTCGGAGGGAACATTATATACGTCTGTAACGTCATATATCCTAACCTAAGACAACCTAACATCTCGGATGTAACATTTGACAACATTCCAGGCGTGTCGGTCCCTACGTCTCGGTGGTAACATTACATGCGTCTATAACGTTATATATTATAACCTAAGGCAACCTGACATCTCGGATGCAATATTTGACAACATTCTTAGCCTGTCGAACCCTACTTCTCGGAGGGAACAGTATATACGTCTATAACGATATATATCCTAACCGAAGGCAACCTGACATCTCGGATGTAATATTCTACATCATTCCAGGCGTGTCGGACCCTACTTCTCGGTGGGAACATTATATGAGTCTATAACGTTGTATATCCTAATCTAAGGCAACCTATTATCTCAGACGTAATATTTTGCAATATTCCTGGCGTGTCGGTGCATACTTTTCGGTGGGAATATTATATGCGTCTATAACGGTCGATATCGTAATCTAAGGCAATCTAACATCTCGGATGCAATATTTGACAACATTCCTGGCCTGTCCAACCCTACCAACCGGAGGGAACAGTATATACGTCTATAACGTCATATATCCTAACCTAAGGCAACCTAACATCTCGGATGTAACATTTGACAACATTCCAGGTGTGTCGGTCCCTACGTCTCGGTCGTAACATTACATGCGTCTATAACGTTATATATCCTAACCTAAGGCCACATAACATCTCGTATGTAATATTTGACAACATTCCTGGCGTGTCGAACCCTACTTCTCGGTGGGAACAGTATATACGTCTATAACGTCATATATCCTAACCTAAGACAACCTAACATCTCGGATGTAACATTTGACAACATTCCAGGCGTGTCGGTCCCTGCGTCTCGGTGGTAACATTACATGCGTCTATAACGGTATATATCCTAATCTTAGGCAACCTAACATCTCGGATGTAACATTTTACAACATTCTAGGCGTGTCGGTCCCTACGTCTCGGTCGTAACATTACATGCGTCTATAACGTTATATATCCTAACCTAAGGCCACATAACATCTCGTATGTAATATTTGACAACATTCCTGGCGTGTCGAACCCTACTTCTCGGTGGGAACAGTATATACGTCTATAACGTTATATATCCTAACCTAAGGCAACATAACATCTCGGATGTAATATTTGACAACATTCCTGGCGTGTCGGACCCTACTTCTCGGTGGGAACAGTATATACGTCTATAACGTTATATATCCTAACCTAAGGCAGCCTAACATCTCGGATGCAATATTTGACAACATTCCTGGCCTGTCGAACCGTACTTCTCGAAGGGAACATTCTATACGTCTGTAACGCCATATATCCTAACCAAAGACAACCTAACATCTCGGATGTAACATTTGACAACATTCCAGGCGTGTCGGTCCCTACGTCTCGGTGGTAACATTACATGCGTCTATAACGTTATATATCCTAACCTAAGGCAACCTCACATCTCGGATGCAATATTTGACAACATTCCTGAACTTGTCGAACCCTACCATCCGGAGGGAACAGTATATACGTCTATAACGTCATATATCCTAACCTAAGGCAACCTAACATCTCGGATGTAACATTTGACAACATTCCAGGCGTGTCGGTCCCTACGTCTCGGTGGTAACATTACATGCGTCTATAACGTTATATATCCTAACCTAAGGCAACCTAACATCTCGGATGCAATATTTGACAACATTCCTGGCCTGTCGAACCCTACCATCCGGAGGGAACAGTATATACGTCTATAACGTCATATATCCTAACCTAAGGCAACCTAACATCTCGGATGTAATATTCTACAACCTTCCAGGCGTGTCGGACCCTACTTCTCAGTGGGAACATTATATGCGTATATAACGTTGCATATCCTAATCTAAGGCAATCTAACATCTCGGATGCAATATTTGACAACATTCCTGGCCTGCCGAACCCTACCATCCGGAGAGAACAGTATATACGTCTATAACGTCATATATCCTAACCTAAGGCAACCTAACATCTCGGATGTAACATTTGACAACATTCCAGGCGTGTCGGTCCCTACGTCTCGGTGGTAACATTACATGCGTCTATAACGGCATATATCCTAATCTTAGGCAACCTAACATCTCGGATGTAACATTTTACAACATTCCAGGCGTGTCGGTCCCTACGTCTCGGTCGTAACGTTACATGCGTCTATAACGTTATATATCCTAACCTAAGGCCACATAACATCTCGTATGTAATATTTGACAACATACCTGGCGTGTCGAACCCTACTTCTCGGTGGGAACAGTATATACGTCTATAACGTTATATATCCTAACCTAAGGCAACATAACATCTCGGATGTAATATTTGACAACATTCCTGGCGTGTCGGACCCTACTTCTCGGTGGGAACAGTATATACGTCTATAACGTTATATATCCTAACCTAAGGCAACCTGACATCTCGGATGTAATATTCTACAACATTCCTGCCGTGTCGGAGCATTCTTTTCGGTGGGAAATGTATATACGTTTATAACGGTATATATCCTAACCTAAGGGAACCTAACATCTCGGATGCAATATTTGACAACATTCCTGGCCTGCGAACCCTACTTCTCGGAGGGAACAGTATATACGCCTATAACGTTATATATCCTAACCTAAGGCAACCTAACATCTCGGATGTAATATTCTACAACCTTCCAGGCGTGTCGGTCCCTACGTCTCGGTGGTAACATTACATGCGTCTATAACGGTATATATCCTAATCTTAGGCAACCTAACATCTCGGATGTAACATTTTACAACATTCCAGGCGTGTCGGTCCCTACGTCTCGGTGGTAACGTTACATGCGTCTATAACGTTATATATCCTAACCTAAGGCCACCTAACATCTCGTATGTAATATTTGACAACATTCCTGGAATGTCGAACCCTACTTCTCGGTGGGAACATTATATGCGTCTATAACGCTATATATCCTAATCTAAGGCAACCTAACATCTCGGATGCAATATTTGACAACATTCCTAGCCTGTCGAACCCTACTTCTCGGAGGGAACAGTATATACGTCTATAACGTTATATATCGTAACCTAAGGCAACCTAACATCTCGGATGTAATATTCTACAACCTTCCAGGCGTGTCGGACCCTACTTCTCGGTGGGAACATTATATGCGTATATAACGTTGCATATCCTAATCTAAGGCAACCTAACATCTCGGATGCAATATTTGACAACATTCCTGGCCTGTCGAACCCTACGTCTCGGATGGAACAGTATATACGTCTATAACGGTATATATCCTAATCTAAGGCAACCTAACATCTCGGATGCAATATTTGACAACATTCCTGGCCTGTCGAACCCTACTTCTCGGAGGGAACATTATATACGTCTGTAACGTCATATATCCTAACCTAAGACAACCTAACGTCTCGGATGTAACATTTGACAACATTCCAGGCGTGTCAGTCCCTACGTCTCGGTGGTAACATTACATGCGTCTATAACGTTATATATCCTAACCTAAGGCCACCTAACATCTCGTATGTAATATTTGACAACATTCCTGGAGTGTCGAACCCTACTTCTCGGTGGGAAAATTATATGCGTCTATAACGCTATATATCCTAATCTAAGGCAACCTAACCTCTCGGATGCAATATTTGACAACATTCCTAGCCTGTCGAACCCTTCTTGTCGGAGGGAACAGTATATACGTCTATAACGTTATATATCCTAACCTAAGGCAACCTAACATCTCGGATGTAATATTTGACAACATTCCTGGAGTGTCGAACCCTACTTCTCGGTGGGAACATTATATACGTCTGTAACGTCATATATCCTAACCTAAGACAACCTAACATCTCGGATGTAACATTTGACAACATTCCAGGCGTGTCGGTCCCTACGTCTCGGTGGTAACATTACATGCGTCTATAACGTTATATATCCTAACCTAAGGCCACCTAACATCTCGTATGTAATATTTGACAACATTCCTGGAGTGTCGAACCCTACTTCTCGGTGGGAACATTATATGCGTCTATAACGCTATATATCCTAATCTAAGGCAACCTAACATCTCGGATGCAATATTTGACAACATTCCTAGCCTGTCGAACCCTACTTCTCGGAGGGAACATTATATACGTCTGTAACGTCATATATCCTAACCTAAGACAACCTAACATCTCGGATGTAACATTTGACAACATTCCAGGCGTGTCGGTCCCTACGTCTCGGTGGTAACATTACATGCGTCTATAACGTTATATATTATAACCTAAGGCAACCTGACATCTCGGATGCAATATTTGACAACATTCTTAGCCTGTCGAACCCTACTTCTCGGAGGGAACAGTATATACGTCTATAACGATATATATCCTAACCGAAGGCAACCTGACATCTCGGATGTAATATTCTACATCATTCCAGGCGTGTCGGACCCTACTTCTCGGTGGGAACATTATATGAGTCTATAACGTTGTATATCCTAATCTAAGGCAACCTATTATCTCAGACGTAATATTTTGCAATATTCCTGGCGTGTCGGTGCATACTTTTCGGTGGGAATATTATATGCGTCTATAACGGTCGATATCGTAATCTAAGGCAATCTAACATCTCGGATGCAATATTTGACAACATTCCTGGCCTGTCCAACCCTACCAACCGGAGGGAACAGTATATACGTCTATAACGTCATATATCCTAACCTAAGGCAACCTAACATCTCGGATGTAACATTTGACAACATTCCAGGTGTGTCGGTCCCTACGTCTCGGTCGTAACATTACATGCGTCTATAACGTTATATATCCTAACCTAAGGCCACATAACATCTCGTATGTAATATTTGACAACATTCCTGGCGTGTCGAACCCTACTTCTCGGTGGGAACAGTATATACGTCTATAACGTCATATATCCTAACCTAAGACAACCTAACATCTCGGATGTAACATTTGACAACATTCCAGGCGTGTCGGTCCCTGCGTCTCGGTGGTAACATTACATGCGTCTATAACGTTATATATCCTAACCTAAGGCCACCTAACATCTCGGATGCAATATTTGACAACATTCCTAGCCTGTCGAACCCTACTTCTCGGAGGGAACAGTATATACGTCTATAACGTTATATATCCTAACCTAAGGCAACCTAACATCTCGGATGTAATATTCTACAACCTTCCAGGCGTGTCGGACCCTACTTCTCGGAGGGAACAGTATATACGTATATAACGTTGCATATCCTAATCTAAGGCAACCTAACATCTCGGATGCAATATTTCACAACATTCCTGGCCTGTCGAACCCTACTTCTCGGAGGGAACATTATATACGTCTGTAACGTCATATATCCTAACCTAAGACAACCTAACATCTCGGATGTAATATTTGACAACATTCCAGGCGTGTCGGTCCCTACGTCTCGGTGGTAACATTACATGCGTCTATAACGGTATATATCCTAATCTTAGGCAACCTAACATCTCGGATGTAACATTTTACAACATTCCAGGCGTGTCGGTCCCTACGTCTCGGTCGTAACATTACATGCGTCTATAACGTTATATTTCCTAACCTAAGGCCACCTAACATCTCGTATGTAATATTTGACAACATTCCTGGCGTGTCGAACCCTACTTCTCGGTGGGAACAGGATATACGTCTATAACGTTATATATCCTAACCTAAGGCAGCCTAACATCTCGGATGCAATATTTGACAACATTCCTGGCCTGTCGAACCCTACTTCTCAGAGGGAACATTCTATACGTCTGTAACGTCATATATCCTAACCAAAGACAACCTAACATCTCGGATGTAACATTTGACAACATTCCAGGCGTGTCGGTCGCTACGTCTAGGTGGTAACATTACATGCGTCTATAACGTTATGTATCCTAACCTAAGGCAACCTAACATCTCGGATGCGATATTTGACAACATTCCTGGCCTGTCGAACCCTACCATCCGGAGGGAACAGTATATACGTCTATAACGTCATATATCCTAACCTAAGGCAACCTAACATCTCGGATGTAACATTTGACAACATTCCAGGCGAGTCGGTCCCTACGTCTCGGTGGTAACATTACATGCGTCTATAACGGTATATATCCTAATCTTAGGCAACCTAACATCTCGGATGCGATATTTGACAACATTCCTGGCCTGTCGAACCCTACTTCTCGGAGGGAACAGTATATACGTCTATAACGTCATATATCCTAACCTAAGGCAACCTAACATCTCGGATGCAATATTTGACAACATTCCTGGCCTGTCGAACCCTACGTCTCGGAGGGAACAGTATATACGTCTATAACGGTATATATCCTAATCTAAGGCAATCTAACATCTCGCATGCAATATTTGACAACATTCCTGGCCTGTCGAGCCCTACCATCCGGAGGGAACAGTATATACGTCTATAACGTCATATATCCTAACCTAAGGCAACCTAACATCTCGGATGTAACATTTGACAACTTTCCAGGCGTGTCGGTCCCTACGTCTCGGTGGTAACATTACATGCGTCTATAACGGTATATATCCTAATCTTAGGCAACCTAACATCTCGGATGTAACATTTTACAACATTCCAGGCGTGTCGGTCCCTACGTCTCGGTCGTAACATTGCATGCGTCTATAACGTTATATATCCTAACCTAAGGCCACATAACATCTCGTATGTAATATTTGACAACATTCCTGGCGTGTCGAACCCTACTTCTCGGTGGGAACTGTATATACGTCTATAACGTTATATATCCTAACCTAAGGCAACATAACATCTCTGATGTAATATTTGACAACATTCCTGGCGTGTCGGACCCTACTTCTCGGTGGGAACAGTATATACGTCTATAACGTTATATATCCTAATCTAAGGCAACCCAACATCTCGGATGCAATATTTGACAACATTCCTGGCCTGTCGAACCCTACTTCTCGGAGGGAACATTATATACGTCTGTAACGTCATATATCCTAACCTAAGACAACCTAACATCTCGGATGTAACATTTGACAACATTCCAGGCGTGTCGGTCCCTACGTCTCGGTGGTAACATTACATGCGTCTATAACGTTACATATCCTAACCTAAGGCAACCTAACATCTCGGATGCAATATTTGACAACATTCCTGGTCTGTCGAACCCTACCATCCGGAGGGAACAGTATATACGTCTATAACGTCATATATCCTAACCTAAGGCAACCTAACATCTCGGATGTAACATTTGACAACTTTCCAGGCGTGTCGGTCCCTACGTCTCGGTGGTAACATTACATGCGTCTATAACGGTATATATCCTAATCTTAGGCAACCTAACATCTCGGATGTAACATTTTACAACATTCCAGGCGTGTCGGTCCCTACGTCTCGGTCGTAACATTGCATGCGTCTATAACGTTATATATCCTAACCTAAGGCCACATAACATCTCGTATGTAATATTTGACAACATTCCTGGCGTGTCGAACCCTACTTCTCGGTGGGAACGGTATATACGTCTATAACGTTATATATCCTAACCTAAGGCAACATAACATCTCGGATGTAATATTTGACAACATTCCTGGCGTGTCGGACCCTACTTCTCGGTGGGAACAGTATATACGTCTATAACGTTATATATCCTAACCTAAGGCAGCCTAACATCTCGGATGCAATATTTGACAACATTCCTGGCCTGTCGAACCGTACTTCTCGAAGGGAACATTCTATACGTCTGTAACGCCATATATCCTAACCAAAGACAACCTAACATCTCGGATGTAACATTTGACAACATTCCAGGCGTGTCGGTCCCTACGTCTCGGTGGTAACATTACATGCGTCTATAACGTTATATATCCTAACCTAAGGCAACCTCACATCTCGGATGCAATATTTGACAACATTCCTGAACTTGTCGAACCCTACCATCCGGAGGGAACAGTATATACGTCTATAACGTCATATATCCTAACCTAAGGCAACCTAACATCTCGGATGTAACATTTGACAACATTCCAGGCGTGTCGGTCCCTACGTCTCGGTGGTAACATTACATGCGTCTATAACGTTATATATCCTAACCTAAGGCAACCTAACATCTCGGATGCAATATTTGACAACATTCCTGGCCTGTCGAACCCTACCATCCGGAGGGAACAGTATATACGTCTATAACGTCATATATCCTAACCTAAGGCAACCTAACATCTCGGATGTAATATTCTACAACCTTCCAGGCGTGTCGGACCCTACTTCTCAGTGGGAACATTATATGCGTATATAACGTTGCATATCCTAATCTAAGGCAATCTAACATCTCGGATGCAATATTTGACAACATTCCTGGCCTGCCGAACCCTACCATCCGGAGAGAACAGTATATACGTCTATAACGTCATATATCCTAACCTAAGGCAACCTAACATCTCGGATGTAACATTTGACAACATTCCAGGCGTGTCGGTCCCTACGTCTCGGTGGTAACATTACATGCGTCTATAACGGCATATATCCTAATCTTAGGCAACCTAACATCTCGGATGTAACATTTTACAACATTCCAGGCGTGTCGGTCCCTACGTCTCGGTCGTAACGTTACATGCGTCTATAACGTTATATATCCTAACCTAAGGCCACATAACATCTCGTATGTAATATTTGACAACATACCTGGCGTGTCGAACCCTACTTCTCGGTGGGAACAGTATATACGTCTATAACGTTATATATCCTAACCTAAGGCAACATAACATCTCGGATGTAATATTTGACAACATTCCTGGCGTGTCGGACCCTACTTCTCGGTGGGAACAGTATATACGTCTATAACGTTATATATCCTAACCTAAGGCAACCTGACATCTCGGATGTAATATTCTACAACATTCCTGCCGTGTCGGAGCATTCTTTTCGGTGGGAAATGTATATACGTTTATAACGGTATATATCCTAACCTAAGGGAACCTAACATCTCGGATGCAATATTTGACAACATTCCTGGCCTGCGAACCCTACTTCTCGGAGGGAACAGTATATACGCCTATAACGTTATATATCCTAACCTAAGGCAACCTAACATCTCGGATGTAATATTCTACAACCTTCCAGGCGTGTCGGTCCCTACGTCTCGGTGGTAACATTACATGCGTCTATAACGGTATATATCCTAATCTTAGGCAACCTAACATCTCGGATGTAACATTTTACAACATTCCAGGCGTGTCGGTCCCTACGTCTCGGTGGTAACGTTACATGCGTCTATAACGTTATATATCCTAACCTAAGGCCACCTAACATCTCGTATGTAATATTTGACAACATTCCTGGAATGTCGAACCCTACTTCTCGGTGGGAACATTATATGCGTCTATAACGCTATATATCCTAATCTAAGGCAACCTAACATCTCGGATGCAATATTTGACAACATTCCTAGCCTGTCGAACCCTACTTCTCGGAGGGAACAGTATATACGTCTATAACGTTATATATCGTAACCTAAGGCAACCTAACATCTCGGATGTAATATTCTACAACCTTCCAGGCGTGTCGGACCCTACTTCTCGGTGGGAACATTATATGCGTATATAACGTTGCATATCCTAATCTAAGGCAACCTAACATCTCGGATGCAATATTTGACAACATTCCTGGCCTGTCGAACCCTACGTCTCGGAGGGAACAGTATATACGTCTATAACGGTATATATCCTAATCTAAGGCAACCTAACATCTCGGATGCAATATTTGACAACATTCCTGGCCTGTCGAACCCTACTTCTCGGAGGGAACATTATATACGTCTGTAACGTCATATATCCTAACCTAAGACAACCTAACGTCTCGGATGTAACATTTGACAACATTCCAGGCGTGTCAGTCCCTACGTCTCGGTGGTAACATTACATGCGTCTATAACGTTATATATCCTAACCTAAGGCCACCTAACATCTCGTATGTAATATTTGACAACATTCCTGGAGTGTCGAACCCTACTTCTCGGTGGGAAAATTATATGCGTCTATAACGCTATATATCCTAATCTAAGGCAACCTAACCTCTCGGATGCAATATTTGACAACATTCCTAGCCTGTCGAACCCTTCTTGTCGGAGGGAACAGTATATACGTCTATAACGTTATATATCCTAACCTAAGGCAACCTAACATCTCGGATGTAATATTTGACAACATTCCTGGAGTGTCGAACCCTACTTCTCGGTGGGAACATTATATACGTCTGTAACGTCATATATCCTAACCTAAGACAACCTAACATCTCGGATGTAACATTTGACAACATTCCAGGCGTGTCGGTCCCTACGTCTCGGTGGTAACATTACATGCGTCTATAACGTTATATATCCTAACCTAAGGCCACCTAACATCTCGTATGTAATATTTGACAACATTCCTGGAGTGTCGAACCCTACTTCTCGGTGGGAACATTATATGCGTCTATAACGCTATATATCCTAATCTAAGGCAACCTAACATCTCGGATGCAATATTTGACAACATTCCTAGCCTGTCGAACCCTACTTCTCGGAGGGAACATTATATACGTCTGTAACGTCATATATCCTAACCTAAGACAACCTAACATCTCGGATGTAACATTTGACAACATTCCAGGCGTGTCGGTCCCTACGTCTCGGTGGTAACATTACATGCGTCTATAACGTTATATATTATAACCTAAGGCAACCTGACATCTCGGATGCAATATTTGACAACATTCTTAGCCTGTCGAACCCTACTTCTCGGAGGGAACAGTATATACGTCTATAACGATATATATCCTAACCGAAGGCAACCTGACATCTCGGATGTAATATTCTACATCATTCCAGGCGTGTCGGACCCTACTTCTCGGTGGGAACATTATATGAGTCTATAACGTTGTATATCCTAATCTAAGGCAACCTATTATCTCAGACGTAATATTTTGCAATATTCCTGGCGTGTCGGTGCATACTTTTCGGTGGGAATATTATATGCGTCTATAACGGTCGATATCGTAATCTAAGGCAATCTAACATCTCGGATGCAATATTTGACAACATTCCTGGCCTGTCCAACCCTACCAACCGGAGGGAACAGTATATACGTCTATAACGTCATATATCCTAACCTAAGGCAACCTAACATCTCGGATGTAACATTTGACAACATTCCAGGTGTGTCGGTCCCTACGTCTCGGTCGTAACATTACATGCGTCTATAACGTTATATATCCTAACCTAAGGCCACATAACATCTCGTATGTAATATTTGACAACATTCCTGGCGTGTCGAACCCTACTTCTCGGTGGGAACAGTATATACGTCTATAACGTCATATATCCTAACCTAAGACAACCTAACATCTCGGATGTAACATTTGACAACATTCCAGGCGTGTCGGTCCCTGCGTCTCGGTGGTAACATTACATGCGTCTATAACGTTATATATCCTAACCTAAGGCCACCTAACATCTCGGATGCAATATTTGACAACATTCCTAGCCTGTCGAACCCTACTTCTCGGAGGGAACAGTATATACGTCTATAACGTTATATATCCTAACCTAAGGCAACCTAACATCTCGGATGTAATATTCTACAACCTTCCAGGCGTGTCGGACCCTACTTCTCGGAGGGAACAGTATATACGTATATAACGTTGCATATTCTAATCTAAGGCAACCTAACATCTCGGATGCAATATTTCACAACATTCCTGGCCTGTCGAACCCTACTTCTCGGAGGGAACATTATATACGTCTGTAACGTCATATATCCTAACCTAAGACAACCTAACATCTCGGATGTAATATTTGACAACATTCCAGGCGTGTCGGTCCCTACGTCTCGGTGGTAACATTACATGCGTCTATAACGGTATATATCCTAATCTTAGGCAACCTAACATCTCGGATGTAACATTTTACAACATTCCAGGCGTGTCGGTCCCTACGTCTCGGTCGTAACATTACATGCGTCTATAACGTTATATTTCCTAACCTAAGGCCACCTAACATCTCGTATGTAATATTTGACAACATTCCTGGCGTGTCGAACCCTACTTCTCGGTGGGAACAGGATATACGTCTATAACGTTATATATCCTAACCTAAGGCAGCCTAACATCTCGGATGCAATATTTGACAACATTCCTGGCCTGTCGAACCCTACTTCTCAGAGGGAACATTCTATACGTCTGTAACGTCATATATCCTAACCAAAGACAACCTAACATCTCGGATGTAACATTTGACAACATTCCAGGCGTGTCGGTCGCTACGTCTAGGTGGTAACATTACATGCGTCTATAACGTTATGTATCCTAACCTAAGGCAACCTAACATCTCGGATGCGATATTTGACAACATTCCTGGCCTGTCGAACCCTACCATCCGGAGGGAACAGTATATACGTCTATAACGTCATATATCCTAACCTAAGGCAACCTAACATCTCGGATGTAACATTTGACAACATTCCAGGCGAGTCGGTCCCTACGTCTCGGTGGTAACATTACATGCGTCTATAACGGTATATATCCTAATCTTAGGCAACCTAACATCTCGGATGCGATATTTGACAACATTCCTGGCCTGTCGAACCCTACTTCTCGGAGGGAACAGTATATACGTCTATAACGTCATATATCCTAACCTAAGGCAACCTAACATCTCGGATGCAATATTTGACAACATTCCTGGCCTGTCGAACCCTACGTCTCGGAGGGAACAGTATATACGTCTATAACGGTATATATCCTAATCTAAGGCAATCTAACATCTCGGATGCAATATTTGACAACATTCCTGGCCTGTCGAGCCCTACCATCCGGAGGGAACAGTATATACGTCTATAACGTCATATATCCTAACCTAAGGCAACCTAACATCTCGGATGTAACATTTGACAACTTTCCAGGCGTGTCGGTCCCTACGTCTCGGTGGTAACATTACATGCGTCTATAACGGTATATATCCTAATCTTAGGCAACCTAACATCTCGGATGTAACATTTTACAACATTCCAGGCGTGTCGGTCCCTACGTCTCGGTCGTAACATTGCATGCGTCTATAACGTTATATATCCTAACCTAAGGCCACATAACATCTCGTATGTAATATTTGACAACATTCCTGGCGTGTCGAACCCTACTTCTCGGTGGGAACTGTATATACGTCTATAACGTTATATATCCTAACCTAAGGCAACATAACATCTCTGATGTAATATTTGACAACATTCCTGGCGTGTCGGACCCTACTTCTCGGTGGGAACAGTATATACGTCTATAACGTTATATATCCTAATCTAAGGCAACCCAACATCTCGGATGCAATATTTGACAACATTCCTGGCCTGTCGAACCCTACTTCTCGGAGGGAACATTATATACGTCTGTAACGTCATATATCCTAACCTAAGACAACCTAACATCTCGGATGTAACATTTGACAACATTCCAGGCGTGTCGGTCCCTACGTCTCGGTGGTAACATTACATGCGTCTATAACGTTACATATCCTAACCTAAGGCAACCTAACATCTCGGATGCAATATTTGACAACATTCCTGGTCTGTCGAACCCTACCATCCGGAGGGAACAGTATATACGTCTATAACGTCATATATCCTAACCTAAGGCAACCTAACATCTCGGATGTAACATTTGACAACTTTCCAGGCGTGTCGGTCCCTACGTCTCGGTGGTAACATTACATGCGTCTATAACGGTATATATCCTAATCTTAGGCAACCTAACATCTCGGATGTAACATTTTACAACATTCCAGGCGTGTCGGTCCCTACGTCTCGGTCGTAACATTGCATGCGTCTATAACGTTATATATCCTAACCTAAGGCCACATAACATCTCGTATGTAATATTTGACAACATTCCTGGCGTGTCGAACCCTACTTCTCGGTGGGAACGGTATATACGTCTATAACGTTATATATCCTAACCTAAGGCAACATAACATCTCGGATGTAATATTTGACAACATTCCTGGCGTGTCGGACCCTACTTCTCGGTGGGAACAGTATATACGTCTATAACGTTATATATCCTAACCTAAGGCAGCCTAACATCTCGGATGCAATATTTGACAACATTCCTGGCCTGTCGAACCGTACTTCTCGAAGGGAACATTCTATACGTCTGTAACGCCATATATCCTAACCAAAGACAACCTAACATCTCGGATGTAACATTTGACAACATTCCAGGCGTGTCGGTCCCTACGTCTCGGTGGTAACATTACATGCGTCTATAACGTTATATATCCTAACCTAAGGCAACCTCACATCTCGGATGCAATATTTGACAACATTCCTGAACTTGTCGAACCCTACCATCCGGAGGGAACAGTATATACGTCTATAACGTCATATATCCTAACCTAAGGCAACCTAACATCTCGGATGTAACATTTGACAACATTCCAGGCGTGTCGGTCCCTACGTCTCGGTGGTAACATTACATGCGTCTATAACGTTATATATTATAACCTAAGGCAACCTGACATCTCGGATGCAATATTTGACAACATTCTTAGCCTGTCGAACCCTACTTCTCGGAGGGAACAGTATATACGTCTATAACGATATATATCCTAACCGAAGGCAACCTGACATCTCGGATGTAATATTCTACATCATTCCAGGCGTGTCGGACCCTACTTCTCGGTGGGAACATTATATGAGTCTATAACGTTGTATATCCTAATCTAAGGCAACCTATTATCTCAGACGTAATATTTTGCAATATTCCTGGCGTGTCGGTGCATACTTTTCGGTGGGAATATTATATGCGTCTATAACGGTCGATATCGTAATCTAAGGCAATCTAACATCTCGGATGCAATATTTGACAACATTCCTGGCCTGTCCAACCCTACCAACCGGAGGGAACAGTATATACGTCTATAACGTCATATATCCTAACCTAAGGCAACCTAACATCTCGGATGTAACATTTGACAACATTCCAGGTGTGTCGGTCCCTACGTCTCGGTCGTAACATTACATGCGTCTATAACGTTATATATCCTAACCTAAGGCCACATAACATCTCGTATGTAATATTTGACAACATTCCTGGCGTGTCGAACCCTACTTCTCGGTGGGAACAGTATATACGTCTATAACGTCATATATCCTAACCTAAGACAACCTAACATCTCGGATGTAACATTTGACAACATTCCAGGCGTGTCGGTCCCTGCGTCTCGGTGGTAACATTACATGCGTCTATAACGTTATATATCCTAACCTAAGGCCACCTAACATCTCGGATGCAATATTTGACAACATTCCTAGCCTGTCGAACCCTACTTCTCGGAGGGAACAGTATATACGTCTATAACGTTATATATCCTAACCTAAGGCAACCTAACATCTCGGATGTAATATTCTACAACCTTCCAGGCGTGTCGGACCCTACTTCTCGGAGGGAACAGTATATACGTATATAACGTTGCATATTCTAATCTAAGGCAACCTAACATCTCGGATGCAATATTTCACAACATTCCTGGCCTGTCGAACCCTACTTCTCGGAGGGAACATTATATACGTCTGTAACGTCATATATCCTAACCTAAGACAACCTAACATCTCGGATGTAATATTTGACAACATTCCAGGCGTGTCGGTCCCTACGTCTCGGTGGTAACATTACATGCGTCTATAACGGTATATATCCTAATCTTAGGCAACCTAACATCTCGGATGTAACATTTTACAACATTCCAGGCGTGTCGGTCCCTACGTCTCGGTCGTAACATTACATGCGTCTATAACGTTATATTTCCTAACCTAAGGCCACCTAACATCTCGTATGTAATATTTGACAACATTCCTGGCGTGTCGAACCCTACTTCTCGGTGGGAACAGGATATACGTCTATAACGTTATATATCCTAACCTAAGGCAGCCTAACATCTCGGATGCAATATTTGACAACATTCCTGGCCTGTCGAACCCTACTTCTCAGAGGGAACATTCTATACGTCTGTAACGTCATATATCCTAACCAAAGACAACCTAACATCTCGGATGTAACATTTGACAACATTCCAGGCGTGTCGGTCGCTACGTCTAGGTGGTAACATTACATGCGTCTATAACGTTATGTATCCTAACCTAAGGCAACCTAACATCTCGGATGCGATATTTGACAACATTCCTGGCCTGTCGAACCCTACCATCCGGAGGGAACAGTATATACGTCTATAACGTCATATATCCTAACCTAAGGCAACCTAACATCTCGGATGTAACATTTGACAACATTCCAGGCGAGTCGGTCCCTACGTCTCGGTGGTAACATTACATGCGTCTATAACGGTATATATCCTAATCTTAGGCAACCTAACATCTCGGATGCGATATTTGACAACATTCCTGGCCTGTCGAACCCTACTTCTCGGAGGGAACAGTATATACGTCTATAACGTCATATATCCTAACCTAAGGCAACCTAACATCTCGGATGCAATATTTGACAACATTCCTGGCCTGTCGAACCCTACGTCTCGGAGGGAACAGTATATACGTCTATAACGGTATATATCCTAATCTAAGGCAATCTAACATCTCGGATGCAATATTTGACAACATTCCTGGCCTGTCGAGCCCTACCATCCGGAGGGAACAGTATATACGTCTATAACGTCATATATCCTAACCTAAGGCAACCTAACATCTCGGATGTAACATTTGACAACTTTCCAGGCGTGTCGGTCCCTACGTCTCGGTGGTAACATTACATGCGTCTATAACGGTATATATCCTAATCTTAGGCAACCTAACATCTCGGATGTAACATTTTACAACATTCCAGGCGTGTCGGTCCCTACGTCTCGGTCGTAACATTGCATGCGTCTATAACGTTATATATCCTAACCTAAGGCCACATAACATCTCGTATGTAATATTTGACAACATTCCTGGCGTGTCGAACCCTACTTCTCGGTGGGAACTGTATATACGTCTATAACGTTATATATCCTAACCTAAGGCAACATAACATCTCTGATGTAATATTTGACAACATTCCTGGCGTGTCGGACCCTACTTCTCGGTGGGAACAGTATATACGTCTATAACGTTATATATCCTAATCTAAGGCAACCCAACATCTCGGATGCAATATTTGACAACATTCCTGGCCTGTCGAACCCTACTTCTCGGAGGGAACATTATATACGTCTGTAACGTCATATATCCTAACCTAAGACAACCTAACATCTCGGATGTAACATTTGACAACATTCCAGGCGTGTCGGTCCCTACGTCTCGGTGGTAACATTACATGCGTCTATAACGTTACATATCCTAACCTAAGGCAACCTAACATCTCGGATGCAATATTTGACAACATTCCTGGTCTGTCGAACCCTACCATCCGGAGGGAACAGTATATACGTCTATAACGTCATATATCCTAACCTAAGGCAACCTAACATCTCGGATGTAACATTTGACAACTTTCCAGGCGTGTCGGTCCCTACGTCTCGGTGGTAACATTACATGCGTCTATAACGGTATATATCCTAATCTTAGGCAACCTAACATCTCGGATGTAACATTTTACAACATTCCAGGCGTGTCGGTCCCTACGTCTCGGTCGTAACATTGCATGCGTCTATAACGTTATATATCCTAACCTAAGGCCACATAACATCTCGTATGTAATATTTGACAACATTCCTGGCGTGTCGAACCCTACTTCTCGGTGGGAACGGTATATACGTCTATAACGTTATATATCCTAACCTAAGGCAACATAACATCTCGGATGTAATATTTGACAACATTCCTGGCGTGTCGGACCCTACTTCTCGGTGGGAACAGTATATACGTCTATAACGTTATATATCCTAACCTAAGGCAGCCTAACATCTCGGATGCAATATTTGACAACATTCCTGGCCTGTCGAACCGTACTTCTCGAAGGGAACATTCTATACGTCTGTAACGCCATATATCCTAACCAAAGACAACCTAACATCTCGGATGTAACATTTGACAACATTCCAGGCGTGTCGGTCCCTACGTCTCGGTGGTAACATTACATGCGTCTATAACGTTATATATCCTAACCTAAGGCAACCTCACATCTCGGATGCAATATTTGACAACATTCCTGAACTTGTCGAACCCTACCATCCGGAGGGAACAGTATATACGTCTATAACGTCATATATCCTAACCTAAGGCAACCTAACATCTCGGATGTAACATTTGACAACATTCCAGGCGTGTCGGTCCCTACGTCTCGGTGGTAACATTACATGCGTCTATAACGTTATATATCCTAACCTAAGGCAACCTACCATCTCGGATGCAATATTTGACAACATTCCTGGCCTGTCGAACCCTACCATCCGGAGGGAACAGTATATACGTCTATAACGTCATATATCCTAACCTAAGGCAACCTAACATCTCGGATGTAATATTCTACAACCTTCCAGGCGTGTCGGACCCTACTTCTCAGTGGGAACATTATATGCGTATATAACGTTGCATATCCTAATCTAAGGCAATCTAACATCTCGGATGCAATATTTGACAACATTCCTGGCCTGCCGAACCCTACCATCCGGAGAGAACAGTATATACGTCTATAACGTCATATATCCTAACCTAAGGCAACCTAACATCTCGGATGTAACATTTGACAACATTCCAGGCGTGTCGGTCCCTACGTCTCGGTGGTAACATTACATGCGTCTATAACGGCATATATCCTAATCTTAGGCAACCTAACATCTCGGATGTAACATTTTACAACATTCCAGGCGTGTCGGTCCCTACGTCTCGGTCGTAACGTTACATGCGTCTATAACGTTATATATCCTAACCTAAGGCCACATAACATCTCGTATGTAATATTTGACAACATACCTGGCGTGTCGAACCCTACTTCTCGGTGGGAACAGTATATACGTCTATAACGTTATATATCCTAACCTAAGGCAACATAACATCTCGGATGTAATATTTGACAACATTCCTGGCGTGTCGGACCCTACTTCTCGGTGGGAACAGTATATACGTCTATAACGTTATATATCCTAACCTAAGGCAACCTGACATCTCGGATGTAATATTCTACAACATTCCTGCCGTGTCGGAGCATTCTTTTCGGTGGGAAATGTATATACGTTTATAACGGTATATATCCTAACCTAAGGGAACCTAACATCTCGGATGCAATATTTGACAACATTCCTGGCCTGCGAACCCTACTTCTCGGAGGGAACAGTATATACGCCTATAACGTTATATATCCTAACCTAAGGCAACCTAACATCTCGGATGTAATATTCTACAACCTTCCAGGCGTGTCGGTCCCTACGTCTCGGTGGTAACATTACATGCGTCTATAACGGTATATATCCTAATCTTAGGCAACCTAACATCTCGGATGTAACATTTTACAACATTCCAGGCGTGTCGGTCCCTACGTCTCGGTGGTAACGTTACATGCGTCTATAACGTTATATATCCTAACCTAAGGCCACCTAACATCTCGTATGTAATATTTGACAACATTCCTGGAATGTCGAACCCTACTTCTCGGTGGGAACATTATATGCGTCTATAACGCTATATATCCTAATCTAAGGCAACCTAACATCTCGGATGCAATATTTGACAACATTCCTAGCCTGTCGAACCCTACTTCTCGGAGGGAACAGTATATACGTCTATAACGTTATATATCGTAACCTAAGGCAACCTAACATCTCGGATGTAATATTCTACAACCTTCCAGGCGTGTCGGACCCTACTTCTCGGTGGGAACATTATATGCGTATATAACGTTGCATATCCTAATCTAAGGCAACCTAACATCTCGGATGCAATATTTGACAACATTCCTGGCCTGTCGAACCCTACGTCTCGGAGGGAACAGTATATACGTCTATAACGGTATATATCCTAATCTAAGGCAACCTAACATCTCGGATGCAATATTTGACAACATTCCTGGCCTGTCGAACCCTACTTCTCGGAGGGAACATTATATACGTCTGTAACGTCATATATCCTAACCTAAGACAACCTAACGTCTCGGATGTAACATTTGACAACATTCCAGGCGTGTCAGTCCCTACGTCTCGGTGGTAACATTACATGCGTCTATAACGTTATATATCCTAACCTAAGGCCACCTAACATCTCGTATGTAATATTTGACAACATTCCTGGAGTGTCGAACCCTACTTCTCGGTGGGAAAATTATATGCGTCTATAACGCTATATATCCTAATCTAAGGCAACCTAACCTCTCGGATGCAATATTTGACAACATTCCTAGCCTGTCGAACCCTTCTTGTCGGAGGGAACAGTATATACGTCTATAACGTTATATATCCTAACCTAAGGCAACCTAACATCTCGGATGTAATATTTGACAACATTCCTGGAGTGTCGAACCCTACTTCTCGGTGGGAACATTATATACGTCTGTAACGTCATATATCCTAACCTAAGACAACCTAACATCTCGGATGTAACATTTGACAACATTCCAGGCGTGTCGGTCCCTACGTCTCGGTGGTAACATTACATGCGTCTATAACGTTATATATCCTAACCTAAGGCCACCTAACATCTCGTATGTAATATTTGACAACATTCCTGGAGTGTCGAACCCTACTTCTCGGTGGGAACATTATATGCGTCTATAACGCTATATATCCTAATCTAAGGCAACCTAACATCTCGGATGCAATATTTGACAACATTCCTAGCCTGTCGAACCCTACTTCTCGGAGGGAACATTATATACGTCTGTAACGTCATATATCCTAACCTAAGACAACCTAACATCTCGGATGTAACATTTGACAACATTCCAGGCGTGTCGGTCCCTACGTCTCGGTGGTAACATTACATGCGTCTATAACGTTATATATTATAACCTAAGGCAACCTGACATCTCGGATGCAATATTTGACAACATTCTTAGCCTGTCGAACCCTACTTCTCGGAGGGAACAGTATATACGTCTATAACGATATATATCCTAACCGAAGGCAACCTGACATCTCGGATGTAATATTCTACATCATTCCAGGCGTGTCGGACCCTACTTCTCGGTGGGAACATTATATGAGTCTATAACGTTGTATATCCTAATCTAAGGCAACCTATTATCTCAGACGTAATATTTTGCAATATTCCTGGCGTGTCGGTGCATACTTTTCGGTGGGAATATTATATGCGTCTATAACGGTCGATATCGTAATCTAAGGCAATCTAACATCTCGGATGCAATATTTGACAACATTCCTGGCCTGTCCAACCCTACCAACCGGAGGGAACAGTATATACGTCTATAACGTCATATATCCTAACCTAAGGCAACCTAACATCTCGGATGTAACATTTGACAACATTCCAGGTGTGTCGGTCCCTACGTCTCGGTCGTAACATTACATGCGTCTATAACGTTATATATCCTAACCTAAGGCCACATAACATCTCGTATGTAATATTTGACAACATTCCTGGCGTGTCGAACCCTACTTCTCGGTGGGAACAGTATATACGTCTATAACGTCATATATCCTAACCTAAGACAACCTAACATCTCGGATGTAACATTTGACAACATTCCAGGCGTGTCGGTCCCTGCGTCTCGGTGGTAACATTACATGCGTCTATAACGTTATATATCCTAACCTAAGGCCACCTAACATCTCGGATGCAATATTTGACAACATTCCTAGCCTGTCGAACCCTACTTCTCGGAGGGAACAGTATATACGTCTATAACGTTATATATCCTAACCTAAGGCAACCTAACATCTCGGATGTAATATTCTACAACCTTCCAGGCGTGTCGGACCCTACTTCTCGGAGGGAACAGTATATACGTATATAACGTTGCATATTCTAATCTAAGGCAACCTAACATCTCGGATGCAATATTTCACAACATTCCTGGCCTGTCGAACCCTACTTCTCGGAGGGAACATTATATACGTCTGTAACGTCATATATCCTAACCTAAGACAACCTAACATCTCGGATGTAATATTTGACAACATTCCAGGCGTGTCGGTCCCTACGTCTCGGTGGTAACATTACATGCGTCTATAACGGTATATATCCTAATCTTAGGCAACCTAACATCTCGGATGTAACATTTTACAACATTCCAGGCGTGTCGGTCCCTACGTCTCGGTCGTAACATTACATGCGTCTATAACGTTATATTTCCTAACCTAAGGCCACCTAACATCTCGTATGTAATATTTGACAACATTCCTGGCGTGTCGAACCCTACTTCTCGGTGGGAACAGGATATACGTCTATAACGTTATATATCCTAACCTAAGGCAGCCTAACATCTCGGATGCAATATTTGACAACATTCCTGGCCTGTCGAACCCTACTTCTCAGAGGGAACATTCTATACGTCTGTAACGTCATATATCCTAACCAAAGACAACCTAACATCTCGGATGTAACATTTGACAACATTCCAGGCGTGTCGGTCGCTACGTCTAGGTGGTAACATTACATGCGTCTATAACGTTATGTATCCTAACCTAAGGCAACCTAACATCTCGGATGCGATATTTGACAACATTCCTGGCCTGTCGAACCCTACCATCCGGAGGGAACAGTATATACGTCTATAACGTCATATATCCTAACCTAAGGCAACCTAACATCTCGGATGTAACATTTGACAACATTCCAGGCGAGTCGGTCCCTACGTCTCGGTGGTAACATTACATGCGTCTATAACGGTATATATCCTAATCTTAGGCAACCTAACATCTCGGATGCGATATTTGACAACATTCCTGGCCTGTCGAACCCTACTTCTCGGAGGGAACAGTATATACGTCTATAACGTCATATATCCTAACCTAAGGCAACCTAACATCTCGGATGCAATATTTGACAACATTCCTGGCCTGTCGAACCCTACGTCTCGGAGGGAACAGTATATACGTCTATAACGGTATATATCCTAATCTAAGGCAATCTAACATCTCGGATGCAATATTTGACAACATTCCTGGCCTGTCGAGCCCTACCATCCGGAGGGAACAGTATATACGTCTATAACGTCATATATCCTAACCTAAGGCAACCTAACATCTCGGATGTAACATTTGACAACTTTCCAGGCGTGTCGGTCCCTACGTCTCGGTGGTAACATTACATGCGTCTATAACGGTATATATCCTAATCTTAGGCAACCTAACATCTCGGATGTAACATTTTACAACATTCCAGGCGTGTCGGTCCCTACGTCTCGGTCGTAACATTGCATGCGTCTATAACGTTATATATCCTAACCTAAGGCCACATAACATCTCGTATGTAATATTTGACAACATTCCTGGCGTGTCGAACCCTACTTCTCGGTGGGAACTGTATATACGTCTATAACGTTATATATCCTAACCTAAGGCAACATAACATCTCTGATGTAATATTTGACAACATTCCTGGCGTGTCGGACCCTACTTCTCGGTGGGAACAGTATATACGTCTATAACGTTATATATCCTAATCTAAGGCAACCCAACATCTCGGATGCAATATTTGACAACATTCCTGGCCTGTCGAACCCTACTTCTCGGAGGGAACATTATATACGTCTGTAACGTCATATATCCTAACCTAAGACAACCTAACATCTCGGATGTAACATTTGACAACATTCCAGGCGTGTCGGTCCCTACGTCTCGGTGGTAACATTACATGCGTCTATAACGTTACATATCCTAACCTAAGGCAACCTAACATCTCGGATGCAATATTTGACAACATTCCTGGTCTGTCGAACCCTACCATCCGGAGGGAACAGTATATACGTCTATAACGTCATATATCCTAACCTAAGGCAACCTAACATCTCGGATGTAACATTTGACAGCTTTCCAGGCGTGTCGGTCCCTACGTCTCGGTGGTAACATTACATGCGTCTATAACGGTATATATCCTAATCTTAGGCAACCCAACATCTCGGATGTAACATTTTACAACATTCCAGGCGTGTCGGTCCCTACGTCTCGGTCGTAACATTGCATGCGTCTATAACGTTATATATCCTAACCTAAGGCCACATAACATCTCGTATGTAATATTTGACAACATTCCTGGCGTGTCGAACCCTACTTCTCGGTGGGAACGGTATATACGTCTATAACGTTATATACCCTAACCTAAGGCAACATAACATCTCTGATGTAATATTTGACAACATTCCTGGCGTGTCGGACCCTACTTCTCGGTGGGAACAGTATATACGTCTATAACGTTATATATCCTAATCTAAGGCAACCCAACATCTCGGATGCAATATTTGACAACATCCCTGGCCTGTCGAACCCTACTTCTCGGACGGAACATTATATACGTCTGTAACGTCATATATCCTAACCTAAGACAACCTAACATCTCGGATGTAACATTTGACAACATTCCAGGCGTGTCGGTCCCTACGTCTCGGTGGTAACATTACATGCGTCTATAACGTTATATATCCTAACCTAAGGCAACCTAACATCTCGGATGCAACATTTGACAACATTCCAGGCATGTCGGTCCCTACGTCTCGGTGGTAACATTACATGCGTCTATAACGGTATATATCCTAATCTTAGGCAACCTAACATCTCGGATGTAACATTTGACAACATTCCAGGCGTGTCGGTCCCTACGTCTCGGTGGTAACATTACATGCGTCTATAACGGTATATATCCTAATCTTAGGCAACCTAACATCTCGGATGTAACATTTTACAACATTCCAGGCGTGTCGGTCCCTACGTCTCGGTCGTAACATTACATGCGTCTATAACGTTATATATCCTAACCTAAGGCAACCTAACATCTCGGATGCAATATTTGACAACATTCCTGGCCTGTCGAACCCTACTTCTCGGAGGGAACAGTATATACGTCTGTAACGTCACATATCCTAACCTAAGGCAACCTAACATCTCGGATGTAATATTCTACATCATTCCAGGCGTGTCGGACCCTACTTCTCGGTGGGAACATTATATGAGTCTATAACGATGTATATCCTAATCTAAGGCAACCTAACATTTCGGATGCAATCTTTGACAACATTCCTGGCCTGTCGAACCCTACTTCTCGGAGGGAACATTATATACGTCTGTAACGTCATATATCCTAACCTAAGACAACCTAACATCTCGGATGTAACATTTGACAACATTCCAGGCGTGTCGGTCCCTACGTCTCGGTGGTAACATTACATGCGTCTATAACGGTATATATCCTAATCTTAGGCAACCTAACATCTCGGATGTAACATTTTACAACATTCCAGGCGTGTCGGTCCCTACGTCTCGGTCGTAACATTACATGCGTCTATAACGTTATATATCCTAACCTAAGGCCACATAACATCTCGTATGTAATATTTGACAACATTCCTGGCGTGTCGAACCCTACTTCTCGGTGGGAACATTATATACGTCTATAACGTTATATATCCTAACCAAAGACAACCTAACATCTCGGATGCAATATTTGACAACATTCCTGGCCTGTCGAACCCTACCTCTCAGTGGGAACAGTATATACGTCTATAACGTCATATATCCTAACCTAAGGCAACCTAACATCTCGGATGTAACATTTGACAACATTCCAGGCATTTCGGTCCCTACGTCTCGGTGGTAACATTACATGCGTCTATAACGGTATATATCCTAATCTTAGGCAACCTAACATCTCGGATGCAATATTTGACAACATTCCTGGCCTGTCGAACCCTACTTCTCGGAGGGAACAGTATATACGTCTATAACGTCATATATCCTAACCTAAGGCAACCTAACATCTCGGATGTAACATTTGACAACATTCCAGGCATGTCGGTCCCTACGTCTCGGTGGTAACATTACATGCGACTGTAACGCTATATATCCTAATCTAAGGCAACCTAACATCTCGGATGCAATATTTGACAACATTCCTAGCCTGTCGAACCCTTCTTGTCGGAGGGAACAGTATATACGTCTATAACGTTATATATCCTAACCTAAGGCAACCTAACATCTCGGATGTAATATTTGACAACATTCCTGGAGTGTCGAACCCTACTTCTCGGTGGGAACATTATATACGTCTGTAACGTCATATATCCTAACCTAAGACAACCTAACATCTCGGATGTAACATTTGACAACATTCCAGGCGTGTCGGTCCCTACGTCTCGGTGGTAACATTACATGCGTCTATAACGTTATATATCCTAACCTAAGGCCACCTAACATCTCGTATGTAATATTTGACAACATTCCTGGAGTGTCGAACCCTACTTCTCGGTGGGAACATTATATGCGTCTATAACGCTATATATCCTAATCTAAGGCAACCTAACATCTCGGATGCAATATTTGACAACATTCCTAGCCTGTCGAACCCTACTTCTCGGAGGGAACATTATATACGTCTGTAACGTCATATATCCTAACCTAAGACAACCTAACATCTCGGATGTAACATTTGACAACATTCCAGGCGTGTCGGTCCCTACGTCTCGGTGGTAACATTACATGCGTCTATAACGTTATATATTATAACCTAAGGCAACCTGACATCTCGGATGCAATATTTGACAACATTCTTAGCCTGTCGAACCCTACTTCTCGGAGGGAACAGTATATACGTCTATAACGATATATATCCTAACCGAAGGCAACCTGACATCTCGGATGTAATATTCTACATCATTCCAGGCGTGTCGGACCCTACTTCTCGGTGGGAACATTATATGAGTCTATAACGTTGTATATCCTAATCTAAGGCAACCTATTATCTCAGACGTAATATTTTGCAATATTCCTGGCGTGTCGGTGCATACTTTTCGGTGGGAATATTATATGCGTCTATAACGGTCGATATCGTAATCTAAGGCAATCTAACATCTCGGATGCAATATTTGACAACATTCCTGGCCTGTCCAACCCTACCAACCGGAGGGAACAGTATATACGTCTATAACGTCATATATCCTAACCTAAGGCAACCTAACATCTCGGATGTAACATTTGACAACATTCCAGGTGTGTCGGTCCCTACGTCTCGGTCGTAACATTACATGCGTCTATAACGTTATATATCCTAACCTAAGGCCACATAACATCTCGTATGTAATATTTGACAACATTCCTGGCGTGTCGAACCCTACTTCTCGGTGGGAACAGTATATACGTCTATAACGTCATATATCCTAACCTAAGACAACCTAACATCTCGGATGTAACATTTGACAACATTCCAGGCGTGTCGGTCCCTGCGTCTCGGTGGTAACATTACATGCGTCTATAACGTTATATATCCTAACCTAAGGCCACCTAACATCTCGGATGCAATATTTGACAACATTCCTAGCCTGTCGAACCCTACTTCTCGGAGGGAACAGTATATACGTCTATAACGTTATATATCCTAACCTAAGGCAACCTAACATCTCGGATGTAATATTCTACAACCTTCCAGGCGTGTCGGACCCTACTTCTCGGAGGGAACAGTATATACGTATATAACGTTGCATATTCTAATCTAAGGCAACCTAACATCTCGGATGCAATATTTCACAACATTCCTGGCCTGTCGAACCCTACTTCTCGGAGGGAACATTATATACGTCTGTAACGTCATATATCCTAACCTAAGACAACCTAACATCTCGGATGTAATATTTGACAACATTCCAGGCGTGTCGGTCCCTACGTCTCGGTGGTAACATTACATGCGTCTATAACGGTATATATCCTAATCTTAGGCAACCTAACATCTCGGATGTAACATTTTACAACATTCCAGGCGTGTCGGTCCCTACGTCTCGGTCGTAACATTACATGCGTCTATAACGTTATATTTCCTAACCTAAGGCCACCTAACATCTCGTATGTAATATTTGACAACATTCCTGGCGTGTCGAACCCTACTTCTCGGTGGGAACAGGATATACGTCTATAACGTTATATATCCTAACCTAAGGCAGCCTAACATCTCGGATGCAATATTTGACAACATTCCTGGCCTGTCGAACCCTACTTCTCAGAGGGAACATTCTATACGTCTGTAACGTCATATATCCTAACCAAAGACAACCTAACATCTCGGATGTAACATTTGACAACATTCCAGGCGTGTCGGTCGCTACGTCTAGGTGGTAACATTACATGCGTCTATAACGTTATGTATCCTAACCTAAGGCAACCTAACATCTCGGATGCGATATTTGACAACATTCCTGGCCTGTCGAACCCTACCATCCGGAGGGAACAGTATATACGTCTATAACGTCATATATCCTAACCTAAGGCAACCTAACATCTCGGATGTAACATTTGACAACATTCCAGGCGAGTCGGTCCCTACGTCTCGGTGGTAACATTACATGCGTCTATAACGGTATATATCCTAATCTTAGGCAACCTAACATCTCGGATGCGATATTTGACAACATTCCTGGCCTGTCGAACCCTACTTCTCGGAGGGAACAGTATATACGTCTATAACGTCATATATCCTAACCTAAGGCAACCTAACATCTCGGATGCAATATTTGACAACATTCCTGGCCTGTCGAACCCTACGTCTCGGAGGGAACAGTATATACGTCTATAACGGTATATATCCTAATCTAAGGCAATCTAACATCTCGGATGCAATATTTGACAACATTCCTGGCCTGTCGAGCCCTACCATCCGGAGGGAACAGTATATACGTCTATAACGTCATATATCCTAACCTAAGGCAACCTAACATCTCGGATGTAACATTTGACAACTTTCCAGGCGTGTCGGTCCCTACGTCTCGGTGGTAACATTACATGCGTCTATAACGATATATATCTTAATCTTAGGCAACCTAACATCTCGGATGTAACATTTTACAACATTCCAGGCGTGTCGGTCCCTACGTCTCGGTCGTAACATTGCATGCGTCTATAACGTTATATATCCTAACCTAAGGCCACATAACATCTCGTATGTAATATTTGACAACATTCCTGGCGTGTCGAACCCTACTTCTCGGTGGGAACTGTATATACGTCTATAACGTTATATATCCTAACCTAAGGCAACATAACATCTCTGATGTAATATTTGACAACATTCCTGGCGTGTCGGACCCTACTTCTCGGTGGGAACAGTATATACGTCTATAACGTTATATATCCTAATCTAAGGCAACCCAACATCTCGGATGCAATATTTGACAACATTCCTGGCCTGTCGAACCCTACTTCTCGGAGGGAACATTATATACGTCTGTAACGTCATATATCCTAACCTAAGACAACCTAACATCTCGGATGTAACATTTGACAACATTCCAGGCGTGTCGGTCCCTACGTCTCGGTGGTAACATTACATGCGTCTATAACGTTACATATCCTAACCTAAGGCAACCTAACATCTCGGATGCAATATTTGACAACATTCCTGGTCTGTCGAACCCTACCATCCGGAGGGAACAGTATATACGTCTATAACGTCATATATCCTAACCTAAGGCAACCTAACATCTCGGATGTAACATTTGACAGCTTTCCAGGCGTGTCGGTCCCTACGTCTCGGTGGTAACATTACATGCGTCTATAACGGTATATATCCTAATCTTAGGCAACCCAACATCTCGGATGTAACATTTTACAACATTCCAGGCGTGTCGGTCCCTACGTCTCGGTCGTAACATTGCATGCGTCTATAACGTTATATATCCTAACCTAAGGCCACATAACATCTCGTATGTAATATTTGACAACATTCCTGGCGTGTCGAACCCTACTTCTCGGTGGGAACGGTATATACGTCTATAACGTTATATACCCTAACCTAAGGCAACATAACATCTCTGATGTAATATTTGACAACATTCCTGGCGTGTCGGACCCTACTTCTCGGTGGGAACAGTATATACGTCTATAACGTTATATATCCTAATCTAAGGCAACCCAACATCTCGGATGCAATATTTGACAACATCCCTGGCCTGTCGAACCCTACTTCTCGGAGGGAACATTATATACGTCTGTAACGTCATATATCCTAACCTAAGACAACCTAACATCTCGGATGTAACATTTGACAACATTCCAGGCGTGTCGGTCCCTACGTCTCGGTGGTAACATTACATGCGTCTATAACGGTATATATCCTAATCTTAGGCAACCTAACATCTCGGATGTAACATTTTACAACATTCCAGGCGTGTCGGTCCCTACGTCTCGGTCGTAACATTACATGCGTCTATAACGTTATATTTCCTAACCTAAGGCCACCTAACATCTCGTATGTAATATTTGACAACATTCCTGGCGTGTCGAACCCTACTTCTCGGTGGGAACAGGATATACGTCTATAACGTTATATATCCTAACCTAAGGCAGCCTAACATCTCGGATGCAATATTTGACAACATTCCTGGCCTGTCGAACCCTACTTCTCAGAGGGAACATTCTATACGTCTGTAACGTCATATATCCTAACCAAAGACAACCTAACATCTCGGATGTAACATTTGACAACATTCCAGGCGTGTCGGTCGCTACGTCTAGGTGGTAACATTACATGCGTCTATAACGTTATGTATCCTAACCTAAGGCAACCTAACATCTCGGATGCGATATTTGACAACATTCCTGGCCTGTCGAACCCTACCATCCGGAGGGAACAGTATATACGTCTATAACGTCATATATCCTAACCTAAGGCAACCTAACATCTCGGATGTAACATTTGACAACATTCCAGGCATGTCGGTCCCTACGTCTCGGTGGTAACATTACATGCGACTGTAACGCTATATATCCTAATCTAAGGCAACCTAACATCTCGGATGCGATATTTGACAACATTCCTAGCCTGTCGAACCCTTCTTGTCGGAGGGAACAGTATATACGTCTATAACGTTATATATCCTAACCTAAGGCAACCTAACATCTCGGATGTAATATTTGACAACATTCCTGGAGTGTCGAACCCTACTTCTCGGTGGGAACATTATATACGTCTGTAACGTCATATATCCTAACCTAAGACAACCTAACATCTCGGATGTAACATTTGACAACATTCCAGGCGTGTCGGTCCCTACGTCTCGGTGGTAACATTACATGCGTCTATAACGTTATATATCCTAACCTAAGGCCACCTAACATCTCGTATGTAATATTTGACAACATTCCTGGAGTGTCGAACCCTACTTCTCGGTGGGAACATTATATGCGTCTATAACGCTATATATCCTAATCTAAGGCAACCTAACATCTCGGATGCAATATTTGACAACATTCCTAGCCTGTCGAACCCTACTTCTCGGAGGGAACATTATATACGTCTGTAACGTCATATATCCTAACCTAAGACAACCTAACATCTCGGATGTAACATTTGACAACATTCCAGGCGTGTCGGTCCCTACGTCTCGGTGGTAAAATTACATGCGTCTATAACGTTATATATTATAACCTAAGGCAACCTGACATCTCGGATGCAATATTTGACAACATTCTTAGCCTGTCGAACCCTACTTCTCGGAGGGAACAGTATATACGTCTATAACGATATATATCCTAACCGAAGGCAACCTGACATCTCGGATGTAATATTCTACATCATTCCAGGCGTGTCGGACCCTACTTCTCGGTGGGAACATTATATGAGTCTATAACGTTGTATATCCTAATCTAAGGCAACCTATTATCTCAGACGTAATATTTTGCAATATTCCTGGCGTGTCGGTGCATACTTTTCGGTGGGAATATTATATGCGTCTATAACGGTCGATATCGTAATCTAAGGCAATCTAACATCTCGGATGCAATATTTGACAACATTCCTGGCCTGTCCAACCCTACCAACCGGAGGGAACAGTATATACGTCTATAACGTCATATATCCTAACCTAAGGCAACCTAACATCTCGGATGTAACATTTGACAACATTCCAGGTGTGTCGGTCCCTACGTCTCGGTCGTAACATTACATGCGTCTATAACGTTATATATCCTAACCTAAGGCCACATAACATCTCGTATGTAATATTTGACAACATTCCTGGCGTGTCGAACCCTACTTCTCGGTGGGAACAGTATATACGTCTATAACGTCATATATCCTAACCTAAGACAACCTAACATCTCGGATGTAACATTTGACAACATTCCAGGCGTGTCGGTCCCTGCGTCTCGGTGGTAACATTACATGCGTCTATAACGTTATATATCCTAACCTAAGGCCACCTAACATCTCGGATGCAATATTTGACAACATTCCTAGCCTGTCGAACCCTACTTCTCGGAGGGAACAGTATATACGTCTATAACGTTATATATCCTAACCTAAGGCAACCTAACATCTCGGATGTAATATTCTACAACCTTCCAGGCGTGTCGGACCCTACTTCTCGGAGGGAACAGTATATACGTATATAACGTTGCATATTCTAATCTAAGGCAACCTAACATCTCGGATGCAATATTTCACAACATTCCTGGCCTGTCGAACCCTACTTCTCGGAGGGAACATTATATACGTCTGTAACGTCATATATCCTAACCTAAGACAACCTAACATCTCGGATGTAATATTTGACAACATTCCAGGCGTGTCGGTCCCTACGTCTCGGTGGTAACATTACATGCGTCTATAACGGTATATATCCTAATCTTAGGCAACCTAACATCTCGGATGTAACATTTTACAACATTCCAGGCGTGTCGGTCCCTACGTCTCGGTCGTAACATTACATGCGTCTATAACGTTATATTTCCTAACCTAAGGCCACCTAACATCTCGTATGTAATATTTGACAACATTCCTGGCGTGTCGAACCCTACTTCTCGGTGGGAACAGGATATACGTCTATAACGTTATATATCCTAACCTAAGGCAGCCTAACATCTCGGATGCAATATTTGACAACATTCCTGGCCTGTCGAACCCTACTTCTCAGAGGGAACATTCTATACGTCTGTAACGTCATATATCCTAACCAAAGACAACCTAACATCTCGGATGTAACATTTGACAACATTCCAGGCGTGTCGGTCGCTACGTCTAGGTGGTAACATTACATGCGTCTATAACGTTATGTATCCTAACCTAAGGCAACCTAACATCTCGGATGCGATATTTGACAACATTCCTGGCCTGTCGAACCCTACCATCCGGAGGGAACAGTATATACGTCTATAACGTCATATATCCTAACCTAAGGCAACCTAACATCTCGGATGTAACATTTGACAACATTCCAGGCGAGTCGGTCCCTACGTCTCGGTGGTAACATTACATGCGTCTATAACGGTATATATCCTAATCTTAGGCAACCTAACATCTCGGATGCGATATTTGACAACATTCCTGGCCTGTCGAACCCTACTTCTCGGAGGGAACAGTATATACGTCTATAACGTCATATATCCTAACCTAAGGCAACCTAACATCTCGGATGCAATATTTGACAACATTCCTGGCCTGTCGAACCCTACGTCTCGGAGGGAACAGTATATACGTCTATAACGGTATATATCCTAATCTAAGGCAATCTAACATCTCGGATGCAATATTTGACAACATTCCTGGCCTGTCGAGCCCTACCATCCGGAGGGAACAGTATATACGTCTATAACGTCATATATCCTAACCTAAGGCAACCTAACATCTCGGATGTAACATTTGACAACTTTCCAGGCGTGTCGGTCCCTACGTCTCGGTGGTAACATTACATGCGTCTATAACGATATATATCTTAATCTTAGGCAACCTAACATCTCGGATGTAACATTTTACAACATTCCAGGCGTGTCGGTCCCTACGTCTCGGTCGTAACATTGCATGCGTCTATAACGTTATATATCCTAACCTAAGGCCACATAACATCTCGTATGTAATATTTGACAACATTCCTGGCGTGTCGAACCCTACTTCTCGGTGGGAACTGTATATACGTCTATAACGTTATATATCCTAACCTAAGGCAACATAACATCTCTGATGTAATATTTGACAACATTCCTGGCGTGTCGGACCCTACTTCTCGGTGGGAACAGTATATACGTCTATAACGTTATATATCCTAATCTAAGGCAACCCAACATCTCGGATGCAATATTTGACAACATTCCTGGCCTGTCGAACCCTACTTCTCGGAGGGAACATTATATACGTCTGTAACGTCATATATCCTAACCTAAGACAACCTAACATCTCGGATGTAACATTTGACAACATTCCAGGCGTGTCGGTCCCTACGTCTCGGTGGTAACATTACATGCGTCTATAACGTTACATATCCTAACCTAAGGCAACCTAACATCTCGGATGCAATATTTGACAACATTCCTGGTCTGTCGAACCCTACCATCCGGAGGGAACAGTATATACGTCTATAACGTCATATATCCTAACCTAAGGCAACCTAACATCTCGGATGTAACATTTGACAGCTTTCCAGGCGTGTCGGTCCCTACGTCTCGGTGGTAACATTACATGCGTCTATAACGGTATATATCCTAATCTTAGGCAACCCAACATCTCGGATGTAACATTTTACAACATTCCAGGCGTGTCGGTCCCTACGTCTCGGTCGTAACATTGCATGCGTCTATAACGTTATATATCCTAACCTAAGGCCACATAACATCTCGTATGTAATATTTGACAACATTCCTGGCGTGTCGAACCCTACTTCTCGGTGGGAACGGTATATACGTCTATAACGTTATATACCCTAACCTAAGGCAACATAACATCTCTGATGTAATATTTGACAACATTCCTGGCGTGTCGGACCCTACTTCTCGGTGGGAACAGTATATACGTCTATAACGTTATATATCCTAATCTAAGGCAACCCAACATCTCGGATGCAATATTTGACAACATCCCTGGCCTGTCGAACCCTACTTCTCGGAGGGAACATTATATACGTCTGTAACGTCATATATCCTAACCTAAGACAACCTAACATCTCGGATGTAACATTTGACAACATTCCAGGCGTGTCGGTCCCTACGTCTCGGTGGTAACATTACATGCGTCTATAACGGTATATATCCTAATCTTAGGCAACCTAACATCTCGGATGTAACATTTTACAACATTCCAGGCGTGTCGGTCCCTACGTCTCGGTCGTAACATTACATGCGTCTATAACGTTATATTTCCTAACCTAAGGCCACCTAACATCTCGTATGTAATATTTGACAACATTCCTGGCGTGTCGAACCCTACTTCTCGGTGGGAACAGGATATACGTCTATAACGTTATATATCCTAACCTAAGGCAGCCTAACATCTCGGATGCAATATTTGACAACATTCCTGGCCTGTCGAACCCTACTTCTCAGAGGGAACATTCTATACGTCTGTAACGTCATATATCCTAACCAAAGACAACCTAACATCTCGGATGTAACATTTGACAACATTCCAGGCGTGTCGGTCGCTACGTCTAGGTGGTAACATTACATGCGTCTATAACGTTATGTATCCTAACCTAAGGCAACCTAACATCTCGGATGCGATATTTGACAACATTCCTGGCCTGTCGAACCCTACCATCCGGAGGGAACAGTATATACGTCTATAACGTCATATATCCTAACCTAAGGCAACCTAACATCTCGGATGTAACATTTGACAACATTCCAGGCGAGTCGGTCCCTACGTCTCGGTGGTAACATTACATGCGTCTATAACGGTATATATCCTAATCTTAGGCAACCTAACATCTCGGATGCGATATTTGACAACATTCCTGGCCTGTCGAACCCTACTTCTCGGAGGGAACAGTATATACGTCTATAACGTCATATATCCTAACCTAAGGCAACCTAACATCTCGGATGCAATATTTGACAACATTCCTGGCCTGTCGAACCCTACGTCTCGGAGGGAACAGTATATACGTCTATAACGGTATATATCCTAATCTAAGGCAATCTAACATCTCGGATGCAATATTTGACAACATTCCTGGCCTGTCGAGCCCTACCATCCGGAGGGAACAGTATATACGTCTATAACGTCATATATCCTAACCTAAGGCAACCTAACATCTCGGATGTAACATTTGACAACTTTCCAGGCGTGTCGGTCCCTACGTCTCGGTGGTAACATTACATGCGTCTATAACGGTATATATCCTAATCTTAGGCAACCTAACATCTCGGATGTAACATTTTACAACATTCCAGGCGTGTCGGTCCCTACGTCTCGGTCGTAACATTGCATGCGTCTATAACGTTATATATCCTAACCTAAGGCCACATAACATCTCGTATGTAATATTTGACAACATTCCTGGCGTGTCGAACCCTACTTCTCGGTGGGAACTGTATATACGTCTATAACGTTATATATCCTAACCTAAGGCAACATAACATCTCTGATGTAATATTTGACAACATTCCTGGCGTGTCGGACCCTACTTCTCGGTGGGAACAGTATATACGTCTATAACGTTATATATCCTAATCTAAGGCAACCCAACATCTCGGATGCAATATTTGACAACATTCCTGGCCTGTCGAACCCTACTTCTCGGAGGGAACATTATATACGTCTGTAACGTCATATATCCTAACCTAAGACAACCTAACATCTCGGATGTAACATTTGACAACATTCCAGGCGTGTCGGTCCCTACGTCTCGGTGGTAACATTACATGCGTCTATAACGTTACATATCCTAACCTAAGGCAACCTAACATCTCGGATGCAATATTTGACAACATTCCTGGTCTGTCGAACCCTACCATCCGGAGGGAACAGTATATACGTCTATAACGTCATATATCCTAACCTAAGGCAACCTAACATCTCGGATGTAACATTTGACAGCTTTCCAGGCGTGTCGGTCCCTACGTCTCGGTGGTAACATTACATGCGTCTATAACGGTATATATCCTAATCTTAGGCAACCCAACATCTCGGATGTAACATTTTACAACATTCCAGGCGTGTCGGTCCCTACGTCTCGGTCGTAACATTGCATGCGTCTATAACGTTATATATCCTAACCTAAGGCCACATAACATCTCGTATGTAATATTTGACAACATTCCTGGCGTGTCGAACCCTACTTCTCGGTGGGAACGGTATATACGTCTATAACGTTATATACCCTAACCTAAGGCAACATAACATCTCTGATGTAATATTTGACAACATTCCTGGCGTGTCGGACCCTACTTCTCGGTGGGAACAGTATATACGTCTATAACGTTATATATCCTAATCTAAGGCAACCCAACATCTCGGATGCAATATTTGACAACATCCCTGGCCTGTCGAACCCTACTTCTCGGAGGGAACATTATATACGTCTGTAACGTCATATATCCTAACCTAAGACAACCTAACATCTCGGATGTAACATTTGACAACATTCCAGGCGTGTCGGTCCCTACGTCTCGGTGGTAACATTACATGCGTCTATAACGTTATATATCCTAACCTAAGGCAACCTAACATCTCGGATGCAACATTTGACAACATTCCAGGCATGTCGGTCCCTACGTCTCGGTGGTAACATTACATGCGTCTATAACGGTATATATCCTAATCTTAGGCAACCTAACATCTCGGATGTAACATTTGACAACATTCCAGGCGTGTCGGTCCCTACGTCTCGGTGGTAACATTACATGCGTCTATAACGGTATATATCCTAATCTTAGGCAACCTAACATCTCGGATGTAACATTTTACAACATTCCAGGCGTGTCGGTCCCTACGTCTCGGTCGTAACATTACATGCGTCTATAACGTTATATATCCTAACCTAAGGCAACCTAACATCTCGGATGCAATATTTGACAACATTCCTGGCCTGTCGAACCCTACTTCTCGGAGGGAACAGTATATACGTCTGTAACGTCACATATCCTAACCTAAGGCAACCTAACATCTCGGATGTAATATTCTACATCATTCCAGGCGTGTCGGACCCTACTTCTCGGTGGGAACATTATATGAGTCTATAACGATGTATATCCTAATCTAAGGCAACCTAACATTTCGGATGCAATCTTTGACAACATTCCTGGCCTGTCGAACCCTACTTCTCGGAGGGAACATTATATACGTCTGTAACGTCATATATCCTAACCTAAGACAACCTAACATCTCGGATGTAACATTTGACAACATTCCAGGCGTGTCGGTCCCTACGTCTCGGTGGTAACATTACATGCGTCTATAACGGTATATATCCTAATCTTAGGCAACCTAACATCTCGGATGTAACATTTTACAACATTCCAGGCGTGTCGGTCCCTACGTCTCGGTCGTAACATTACATGCGTCTATAACGTTATATATCCTAACCTAAGGCCACATAACATCTCGTATGTAATATTTGACAACATTCCTGGCGTGTCGAACCCTACTTCTCGGTGGGAACATTATATACGTCTATAACGTTATATATCCTAACCAAAGACAACCTAACATCTCGGATGCAATATTTGACAACATTCCTGGCCTGTCGAACCCTACCTCTCAGTGGGAACAGTATATACGTCTATAACGTCATATATCCTAACCTAAGGCAACCTAACATCTCGGATGTAACATTTGACAACATTCCAGGCATTTCGGTCCCTACGTCTCGGTGGTAACATTACATGCGTCTATAACGGTATATATCCTAATCTTAGGCAACCTAACATCTCGGATGCAATATTTGACAACATTCCTGGCCTGTCGAACCCTACTTCTCGGAGGGAACAGTATATACGTCTATAACGTCATATATCCTAACCTAAGGCAACCTAACATCTCGGATGTAACATTTGACAACATTCCAGGCATGTCGGTCCCTACGTCTCGGTGGTAACATTACATGCGACTGTAACGCTATATATCCTAATCTAAGGCAACCTAACATCTCGGATGCAATATTTGACAACATTCCTGGCCTGTCGAACCCTACTTCTCGGAGGGAACAGTATATACGTCTATAACGTTATATATCCTAACCTAAGGCAACCTAATATCTCGGATGTAATATTCTACAACCTTCCAGGCGTGTCGGACCCTACTTCTCCGTGGGAACATTATATGCGTCTATAACGTTGGATATCCTAATCTAAGGCAACCTAACATCTCGGATGCAATATTTGACAACATTCCTGGCCCGTCGAACCCTACTTCTCGGAGGGAACAGTATATACGTCTATAACGGTATATATCCTAATCTAAGGCAACCTAACATCTCGGATGCAATATTTGGCAACATTCCTGGCCTGTCGAACCCTACTCCTCGGAGGGAACATTATATACGTCTGTAACGTCATATATCCTAACCTAAGACAACCTAACATCTCGGATGTAACATTTGACAACATTCCAGGCGTGTCGGTCCCTACGGTTCGGTGGTAACATTACATGCGTCTATAACGTTATATATCCTAACCTAAGGCAACCTAACATCTCGGATGCAACATTTGACAACATTCCAGGCATGTCGGTCCCTACGTCTCGGTGGTAACATTACATGCGTCTATAACGGTATATATCCTAATCTTAGGCAACCTAACATCTCGGATGTAACATTTGACAACATTCCAGGCGTGTCGGTCCCTACGTCTCGGTGGTAACATTAAATGCGTCTATAACGGTATATATCCTAATCTTAGGCAACCTAACATCTCGGATGTAACATTTTACAACATTCCAGGCGTGTCGGTCCCTACGTCTCGGTCGTAACATTACATGCGTCTATAACGTTATATATCCTAACCTAAGGCCACATAACATCTCGTATGTAATATTTGACAACATTCCTGGCGTGTCGAACCCTACTTCTCGGTGGGAACAGTATATACGTCTATAACGTTATATATCCTAACCTAAGGCAACATAACATCTCGGATGTAATATTTGACAACATTCCTGGCGTGTCGGACCCTACTTCTCGGTGGGAACAGTATATACGTCTATAACGTTATATATCCTAACCTAAGGCAGCCTAACATCTCGGATGCAATATTTGACAACATTCCTGGCCTGTCGAACCGTACTTCCCGGAGGGAACATTCTATACGTCTGTAACGCCATATATCCTAACCAAACACAACCTAACATCTCGGATGTAACATTTGACAACATTCCAGGCGTGTCGGTCCCTACGTCTCGGTGGTAACATTACATGCGTCTATAACGTTATATATCCTAACCTAAGGCAACCTCACATCTCGGATGCAATATTTGACAACATTCCTGAACTTGTCGAACCCTACCATCCGGAGGGAACAGTATATACGTCTATAACGTCATATAACCTAACCTAAGGCAACCTAACATCTCGGATGTAACATTTGACAACATTCCAGGCGTGTCGGTCCCTACGTCTCGGTGGTAACATTACATGCGTCTATAACGTTATATATCCTAACCTAAGGCAACCTAACATCTCGGATGTAACATTTGACAACATTCCAGGCGTGTCGGTCCCTACGTCTCGGTGGTAACATTACATGCGTCTATAACGGCATATATCCTAATCTTAGGCAACCTAACATCTCGGATGTAACATTTTACAACATTCCAGGCGTGTCGGTCCCTACGTCTCGGTCGTAACATTACATGCGTCTATAACGTTATATATCCTAACCTAAGGCCACATAACATCTCGTATGTAATATTTGACAACATACCTGGCGTGTCGAACCCTACTTCTCGGTGGGAACAGTATATACGTCTATAACGTTATATATCCTAACCTAAGGCAACATAACATCTCGGATGTAATATTTGACAACATTCCTGGCGTGTCGGACCCTACTTCTCGGTGGGAACAGTATATACGTCTATAACGTCATATATCCTAACCTAAGGCAACCTGACATCTCGGATGTAATATTCTACAACATTCCTGCCGTGTCGGAGCATTCTTTTCGGTGGGAAATGTATATACGTTTATAACGGTATATATCCTAACCTAAGGGAACCTAACATCTCGGATGCAATATTTGACAACATTCCTGGCCTGCGAACCCTACTTCTCGGAGGGAACAGTATATACGTCTGTGACGTCACATATCCTAACCTAAGGCAACCTAACATCTCGGATGTAATATTCTACATCATTCCAGGCGTGTCGGACCCTACTTCTCGGTGGGAACATTATATGAGTCTATAACGATGTATATCCTAATCTAAGGCAACCTATTATCTCAGACGTAATATTTTACAATATTCCTGGCGTGTCGGTGCATACTTTTCGGTGGGAATATTATATGCGTCTATAACGGTCGATATCGTAATCTAAGGCAATCTAACATCTCGGATGCAATATTTGACAACATTCCTGGCCTGTCGAACCCTACTTCTCGGAGGGAACAGTATATACGCCTATAACGTTATATATCCTAACCTAAGGCAACCTAACATCTCGGATGTAATATTCTACAACCTTCCAGGCGTGTCGGTCCCTACGTCTCGGTGGTAACATTACATGCGTCTATAACGGTATATATCCTAATCTTAGGCAACCTAACATCTCGGATGTAACATTTTACAACATTCCAGGCGTGTCGGTCCCTACGTCTCGGTGGTAACGTTACATGCGTCTATAACGTTATATATCCTAACCTAAGGCCACCTAACATCTTGTATGTAATATTTGACAACATTCCTGGAATGTCGAACCCTACTTCTCGGTGGGAACATTATATGCGTCTATAACGCTATATATCCTAATCTAAGGCAACCTAACATCTCGGATGCAATATTTGACAACATTCCTAGCCTGTCGAACCCTACTTCTCGGAGGGAACAGTATATACGTCTATAACGTTATATATCGTAACCTAAGGCAACCTAACATCTCGGATGTAATATTCTACAACCTTCCAGGCGTGTCGGACCCTACTTCTCGGTGGGAACATTATATGCGTATATAACGTTGCATATCCTAATCTAAGGCAACCTAACATCTCGGATGCAATATTTGACAACATTCCTGGCCTGTCGAACCCTACGTCTCGGAGGGAACAGTATATACGTCTATAACGGTATATATCCTAATCTAAGGCAACCTAACATCTCGGATGCAATATTTGACAACATTCCTGGCCTGTCGAACCCTACTTCTCGGAGGGAACATTATATACGTCTGTAACGTCATATATCCTAACCTAAGACAACCTAACGTCTCGGATGTAACATTTGACAACATTCCAGGCGTGTCAGTCCCTACGTCTCGGTGGTAACATTACATGCGTCTATAACGTTATATATCCTAACCTAAGGCCACCTAACATCTCGTATGTAATATTTGACAACATTCCTGGAGTGTCGAACCCTACTTCTCGGTGGGAAAATTATATGCGTCTATAACGCTATATATCCTAATCTAAGGCAACCTAACCTCTCGGATGCAATTTTTGACAACATTCCTAGCCTGTCGAACCCTACTTGTCGGAGGGAACAGTATATACGTCTATAACGTTATATATCCTAACCTAAGGCAACCTACCATCTCGGATGTAATATTTGACAACATTCCTGGAGTGTCGAACCCTACTTCTCGGTGGGAACATTATATACGTCTGTAACGTCATATATCCTAACCTAAGACAACCTAACATCTCGGATGTAACATTTGACAACATTCCAGGCGTGTCGGTCCCTACGTCTCGGTGGTAACATTACATGCGTCTATAACGTTATATATTATAACCTAAGGCAACCTGACATCTCGGATGCAATATTTGACAACATTCTTAGCCTGTCGAACCCTACTTCTCGGAGGGAACAGTATATACGTCTATGACGATATATATCCTAACCGAAGGCAACCTGACATCTCGGATGTAATATTCTACATCATTCCAGGCGTGTCGGACCCAACTTCTCGGTGGGAACATTATATGAGTCTATAACGTTGTATATCCTAATCTAAGGCAACCTATTATCTCAGACGTAATATTTTGCAATATTCCTGGCGTGTCGGTGCATACTTTTCGGTGGGAATATTATATGCGTCTATAACGGTCGATATCGTAATCTAAGGCAATCTAACATCTCGGATGCAATATTTGACAACATTCCTGGCCTGTCCAACCCTACCAACCGGAGGGAACAGTATATACGTCTATAACGTCATATATCCTAACCTAAGGCAACCTAACATCTCGGATGTAACATTTGACAACATTCCAGGTGTGTCGGTCCCTACGTCTCGGTCGTAACATTACATGCGTCTATAACGTTATATATCCTAACCTAAGGCCACATAACATCTCGTATGTAATATTTGACAACATTCCTGGCGTGTCGAACCCTACTTCTCGGTGGGAACAGTATATACGTCTATAACGTCATATATCCTAACCTAAGACAACCTAACATCTCGGATGTAACATTTGACAACATTCCAGGCGTGTCGGTCCCTGCGTCTCGGTGGTAACATTACATGCGTCTATAACGTTATATATCCTAACCTAAGGCCACCTAACATCTCGGATGCAATATTTGACAACATTCCTAGCCTGTCGAACCCTACTTCTCGGAGGGAACAGTATATACGTCTATAACGTTATATATCCTAACCTAAGGCAACCTAACATCTCGGATGTAATATTCTACAACCTTCCAGGCGTGTCGGACCCTACTTCTCGGAGGGAACAGTATATACGTATATAACGTTGCATATCCTAATCTAAGGCAACCTAACATCTCGGATGCAATATTTCACAACATTCCTGGCCTGTCGAACCCTACTTCTCGGAGGGAACATTATATACGTCTGTAACGTCATATATCCTAACCTAAGACAACCTAACATCTCGGATGTAATATTTGACAACATTCCAGGCGTGTCGGTCCCTACGTCTCGGTGGTAACATTACATGCGTCTATAACGGTATATATCCTAATCTTAGGCAACCTAACATCTCGGATGTAACATTTTATAACATTCCAGGCGTGTCGGTCCCTACGTCTCGGTCGTAACATTACATGCGTCTATAACGTTATATTTCCTAACCTAAGGCCACCTAACATCTCGTATGTAATATTTGACAACATTCCTGGCGTGTCGAACCCTACTTCTCGGTGGGAACAGTATATACGTCTATAACGTTATATATCCTAACCTAAGGCAGCCTAACATCTCGGATGCAATATTTGACAACATTCCTGGCCTGTCGAACCCTACTTCTCAGAGGGAACATTCTATACGTCTGTAACGTCATATATCTTAACCAAAGACAACCTAACATCTCGGATGTAACATTTGACAACATTCCAGGCGTGTCGGTCGCTACGTCTCGGTGGTAACATTACATGCGTCTATAACGTTATGTATCCTAACCTAAGGCAACCTAACATCTCGGATGCGATATTTGTCAACATTCCTGGCCTGTCGAACCCTACCATCCGGAGGGAACAGTATATACGTCTATAACGTCATATATCCTAACCTAAGGCAACCTTACATCTCGGATGTAACATTTGACAACATTCCAGGCGAGTCGGTCCCTACGTCTCGGTGGTAACATTACATGCGTCTATAACGGTATATATCATAATCTTAGGCAACCTAACATCTCGGATGCGATATTTGACAACATTCCTGGCCTGTCGAACCCTACTTCTCGGAGGGAACAGTATATACGTCTATAACGTCATATATCCTAACCTAAGGCAACCTAACATCTCGGATGCAATATTTGACAACATTCCTGGCCTGTCGAACCCTACGTCTCGGAGGGAACAGTATATACGTCTATAACGGTATATATCCTAATCTAAGGCAATCTAACATCTCGGATGCAATATTTGACAACATTCCTGGCCTGTCGAGCCCTACCATCCGGAGGGAACAGTATATACGTCTATAACGTCATATATCCTAACCTAAGGCAACCTAACATCTCGGATGTAACATTTGACAACTTTCCAGGCGTGTCGGTCCCTACGTCTCGGTGGTAACATTACATGCGTCTATAACGGTATATATCCTAATCTTAGGCAACCTAACATCTCGGATGTAACATTTTACAACATTCCAGGCGTGTCGGTCCCTACGTCTCGGTCGTAACATTGCATGCGTCTATAACGTTATATATCCTAACCTAAGGCCACATAACATCTCGTATGTAATATTTGACAACATTCCTGGCGTGTCGAACCCTACTTCTCGGTGGGAACGGTATATACGTCTATAACGTTATATATCCTAACCTAAGGCAACATAACATCTCTGATGTAATATTTGACAACATTCCTGGCGTGTCGGACCCTACTTCTCGGTGGGAACAGTATATACGTCTATAACGTTATATATCCTAATCTAAGGCAACCCAACATCTCGGATGCAATATTTGACATCATTCCTGGCCTGTCGAACCCTACTTCTCGGAGGGAACATTATATACGTGTGTAACGTCATATATCCTAACCTAAGGCAACCTAACATCTCGGATGTAACATTTGACAACATTCCAGGCGAGTCGGTCCCTACGTCTCGGTGGTAACATTACATGCGTCTATAACGGTATGTATCCTAATCTTAGGCAACCTAACATCTCGGATGTAACATTTTACAACATTCCAGGCGTGTCGGTCCCTACGTCTCGGTGGTAACGTTACATGCGTCTATAACGTTATGTATCCTAACCTAAGGCAACCTAACATCTCGGATGCGATATTTGACAACATTCCTGGCCTGTCGAACCCTACTTCTCGGAGGGAACAGTATATACGTCTATAACGTCATATATCCTAACCTAAGGCAACCTAACATCTCGGATGCAATATTTGACAACATTCCTGGCCTGCGAACACTACTTCTCGGAGGGAACAGTATATACGTCTGTAACGTCACACATCCTAACCTAAGGCAACCTGACATGTCGGATGTAATATTCTACAACATTCCTGCCGTGTCGGAGCATTCTTTTCGGTGGGATATGTATATACGTTTATAACGGTATATATCCTAACCTAAGGGAACCTAACATCTCGGATGCAATATTTGACAACATTCCTGGCCTGCGAACCCTACTTCTCGGAGGGAACAGTATATACGTCTGTAACGTCACACATCCTAACCTAAGGCAACCTAACATCTCGGATGTAATATTCTACATCATTCCAGGCGTGTCGGACCCTACTTCTCGGTGGGAACATTATATGAGTCTATAACGATGTATATCCTAATCTAAGGCAACCTATTATCTCAGACGTAATATTTTACAATATTCCTGGCGTGTCGGTGCATACTTTTCTGTGGGAATATTATATGCATCTATAACGGTCAATATCGTAATCTAAGGCAATCTAACATCTCGGATGCAATATTTGACAACATTCCTGGCCTGTCGAACCCTACTTCTCGGAGGGAACAGTATATACGCCTATAACGTTATATATCCTAACCTAAGGCAACCTAACATCTCGGATGTAATATTCTACAACCTTCCAGGCGTGTCGGTCCCTACTTCTCGGTGGGAACGGTATATACGTCTATAACGTTATATATCCTAACCTAAGGCAACATAACATCTCTGATGTAATATTTGACAACATTCCTGGCCTGTCGAACCCTACGTCTCGGAGGGAACAGTATATACGTCTATAACGGTATATATCCTAATCTAAGGCAATCTAACATCTCGGATGCAATATTTGACAACATTCCTGGCCTGTCGAGCCCTACCATCCGGAGGGAACAGTATATACGTCTATAACGTCATATATCCTAACCTAAGGCAACCTAACATCTCGGATGTAACATTTGACAACTTTCCAGGCGTGTCGGTCCCTACGTCTCGGTGGTAACATTACATGCGTCTATAACGGTATATATCCTAATCTTAGGCAACCTAACATCTCGGATGTAACATTTTACAACATTCCAGGCGTGTCGGTCCCTACGTCTCGGTGGTAACGTTACATGCGTCTATAACGTTATATATCCTAACCTAAGGCCACCTAACATCTCGTATGTAATATTTGACAACATTCCTGGAGTGTCGAACCCTACTTCTCGGTGGGAACATTATATGCGTCTATAACGCTATATATCCTAATCTAAGGCAACCTAACATCTCGGATGCAATATTTGACAACATTCCTAGCCTGTCGAACCCTACTTCTCGGAGGGAACAGTATATACGTCTATAACGTTATATATCGTAACCTAAGGCAACCTAACATCTCGGATGTAATATTCTACAACCTTCCAGGCGTGTCGGACCCTACTTCTCGGTGGGAACATTATATGCGTATATAACGTTGCATATCCTAATCTAAGGCAACCTAACATCTCGGATGCAATATTTGACAACATTCCTGGCCTGTCGAACCCTACGTCTCGGAGGGAACAGTATATACGTCTATAACGGTATAAATCCTAATCTAAGGCAACCTAACATCTCGGATGCAATATTTGACAACATTCCTGGCCTGTCGAACCCTACTTCTCGGAGGGAACATTATATACGTCTGTAACGTCATATATCCTAACCTAAGACAACCTAACGTCTCGGATGTAACATTTGACAACATTCCAGGCGTGTCAGTCCCTACGTCTCGGTGGTAACATTACATGCGTCTATAACGTTATATATCCTAACCTAACTCCACATAACATCTCGTATGTAATATTTGACAACATACCTGGCGTGTCGAACCCTACTTCTCGGTGGGAACAGTATATACGTCTATAACGTTATATATCCTAACCTAAGGCAACATAACATCTCGGATGTAATATTTGACAACATTCCTGGCGTGTCGGACCCTACTTCTCGGTGGGAACAGTATATACGTCTATAACGTTATATATCCTAACCTAAGGCAACCTGACATCTCGGATGTAATATTCTACAACATTCCTGCCGTGTCGAAGCATTCTTTTCGGTGGGAAATGTATGTACGTTTATAACGGTATATATCCTAACCTAAGGGAACCTAACATCTCGGATGCAATATTTGACAACATTCCTGGCCTGCGAACCCTACTTCTCGGAGGGAACAGTATATACGTCTGTAACGTCACATATCCTAACCTAAGGCAACCTAACATCTCGGATGTAATATTCTACATCATTCCAGGCGTGTCGGACCCTACTTCTCGGTGGGAACATTATATGAGTCTATAACGATGTATATCCTAATCTAAGGCAACCTATTATCTCAGACGTAATATTTTACAATATTCCTGGCGTGTCGGTACATACTTTTCGGTGGGAATATTATATGCGTCTATAACGGTCGATATCGTAATCTAAGGCAATCTAACATCTCGGATGCAATATTTGACAACATTCCTGGCCTGTCGAACCCTACTTCTCGGAGGGAACAGTATATACGCCTATAACGTTATATATCCTAACCTAAGGCAACCTAACGTCTCGGATGTAATATTCTACAACCTTCCAGGCGTGTCGGTCCCTACGTCTCGGTGGTAACATTACATGCGTCTATAACGGTATATATCCTAATCTTAGGCAACCTAACATCTCGGATGTAACATTTTACAACATTCCAGGCGTGTCGGTCCCTACGTCTCGGTGGTAACGTTACATGCGTCTATAACGTTATATATCCTAACCTAAGGCCACCTAACATCTCGTATGTAATATTTGACAACATTCCTGGAGTGTCGAACCCTACTTCTCGGTGGGAACATTATATGCGTCTATAACGCTATATATCCTAATCTAAGGCAACCTAACATCTCGGATGCAATATTTGACAACATTCCTAGCCTGTCGAACCCTACTTCTCGGAGGGAACAGTATATACGTCTATAACGTTATATATCGTAACCTAAGGCAACCTAACATCTCGGATGTAATATTCTACAACCTTCCAGGCGTGTCGGACCCTACTTCTCGGTGGGAACATTATATGCGTATATAACGTTGCATATCCTAATCTAAGGCAACCTAACATCTCGGATGCAATATTTGACAACATTCCTGGCCTGTCGAACCCTACGTCTCGGAGGGAACAGTATATACGTCTATAACGGTATATATCCTAATCTAAGGCAACCTAACATCTCGGATGCAATATTTGACAACATTCCTGGCCTGTCGAACCCTACTTCTCGGAGGGAACATTATATACGTCTGTAACGTCATATATCCTAACCTAAGACAACCTAACGTCTCGGATGTAACATTTGACAACATTCCAGGCGTGTCAGTCCCTACGTCTCGGTGGTAACATTACATGCGTCTATAACGTTATATATCCTAACCTAACTCCACATAACATCTCGTATGTAATATTTGACAACATACCTGGCGTGTCGAACCCTACTTCTCGGTGGGAACAGTATATACGTCTATAACGTTATATATCCTAACCTAAGGCAACATAACATCTCGGATGTAATATTTGACAACATTCCTGGCGTGTCGGACCCTACTTCTCGTTGGGAACAGTATATACGTCTATAACGTTATATATCCTAACCTAAGGCAACCTGACATCTCGGATGTAATATTCTACAACATTCCTGCCGTGTCGAACCCTACGTCTCGGAGGGAACAGTATATACGTCTATAACGGTATATATCCTAATCTAAGGCAATCTAACATCTCGGATGCAATATTTGACAACATTCCTGGCCTGTCGAGCCCTACCATCCGGAGGGAACAGTATATACGTCTATAACGTCATATATCCTAACCTAAGGCAACCTAACATCTCGGATGTAACATTTGACAACTTTCCAGGCGTGTCGGTCCCTACGTCTCGGTGGTAACATTACATGCGTCTATAACGGTATATATCCTAATCTTAGGCAACCTAACATCTCGGATGTAACATTTTACAACATTCCAGGCGTGTCGGTCCCTACGTCTCGGTCGTAACATTGCATGCGTCTATAACGTTATATATCCTAACCTAAGGCCACATAACATCTCGTATGTAATATTTGACAACATTCCTGGCGTGTCGAACCCTACTTCTCGGTGGGAACGGTATATACGTCTATAACGTTATATATCCTAACCTAAGGCAACATAACATCTCTGATGTAATATTTGACAACATTCCTGGCGTGTCGGACCCTACTTCTCGGTGGGAACAGTATATACGTCTATAACGTTATATATCCTAATCTAAGGCAACCCAACATCTCGGATGCAATATTTGACAACATTCCTGGCCTGTGGAACCCTACTTCTCGGAGGGAACATTATATACGTCTGTAACGTCATATATCCTAACCTAAGGCAACCTAACATCTCGGATGTAACATTTGACAACATTCCAGGCGAGTCGGTCCCTACGTCTCGGTGGTAACATTACATGCGTCTATAACGGTATGTATCCTAATCTTAGGCAACCTAACATCTCGGATGCAATATTTGACAACATTCCTAGCCTGTCGAACCCTACTTCTCGGAGGGAACAGTATATACGTCTGTAACGTCACATATCCTAACCTAAGGCAACCTAACATCTCGGATGTAATATTCTACATCATTCCAGGCGTGTCGGACCCTACTTCTCGGTGGGAACATTATATGAGTCTATAACGATGTATATCCTAATCTAAGGCAACCTAACATTTCGGATGCAATATTTGACAACATTCCTGGCCTGTCGAACCCTACTTCTCGGAGGGAACAGTATATACGTCTATAACGGTATATATCCTAATCTAAGGCAACCTAACATCTCGGATGCAATATTTGGCAACATTCCTGGCCTGTCGAACCCTACTTCTCGGAGGGAACATTATATACGTCTGTAACGTCATATATCCTAATCGAAGACAACCTAACATCTCGGATGTAACATTTGACAACATTCCAGGCGTGTCGGTCCCTACGTTTCGGTGGTAACATTACATGCGTCTATAACGGTATATATCCTAATCTTAGGCAACCTAACATCTCGGATGTAACATTTTACAACATTCCAGGCGTGTCGGTCCCTACGTCTCGGTCGTAACATTACATGCGTCTATAACGTTATATATCCTAACCTAAGGCCACATAACATCTCGTATGTAATATTTGACAACATTCCTGGCGTGTCGAACCCTACTTCTCGGTGGGAACAGTATATACGTCTATAACGTTATATATCCTAACCTAAGGCAACATAACATCTCGGATGTAATATTTGACAACATTCCTGGCGTGTCGGACCCTACTTCTCGGTGGGAACAGTATATACGTCTATAACGTTATATATCCTAACCTAAGGCAGCATAACATCTCGGATGCAATATTTGACAACATTCCTGGCCTGTCGAACCGTACTTCTCGGAGGGAACATTCTATACGTCTGTAACGCCATATATCCTAACCAAAGACAACCTAACATCTCGGATGTAACATTTGACAACATTCCAGGCGTGTCGGTCCCTACGTCTCGGTGGTAACATTACATGCGTCTATAACGTTATATATCCTAACCTAAGGCAACCTCACATCTCGGATGCAATATTTGACAACATTCCTGAACTTGTCGAACCCTACCATCCGGAGGTAACAGTATATACGTCTATAACGTCATATAACCTAACCTAAGACAACCTAACATCTCGGATGTAACATTTGACAACATTCCAGGCGTGTCGGTCCCTACGTCTCGGTGGTAACATTACATGCGTCTATAACGTTATATATCCTAACCTAAGGCAACCTAACATCTCGGATGCAATATTTGACAACATTCCTGGCCTGTCGAACCCTACCATCCGGAGGGAACAGTATATACGTCTATAACGTCATATATCCTAACCTAAGGCAACCTAACATCTCGGATGTAATATTCTACAACCTTCCAGGCGTGTCGGACCCTACTTCTCAGTGGGAACATTATATGCGTATATAACGTTGCATATCCTAATCTAAGGCAATCTAACATCTCGGATGCAATATTTGACAACATTCCTGGCCTGCCGAACCCTACCATCCGGAGGGAACAGTATATACGTCTATAACGTCATATATCCTAACCTAAGGCAACCTAACATCTCGGATGTAACATTTGACAACATTCCAGGCGTGTCGGTCCCTACGTCTCGGTGGTAACATTACATGCGTCTATAACGGCATATATCCTAATCTTAGGCAACCTAACATCTCGGATGTAACATTTTACAACATTCCAGGCGTGTCGGTCCCTACGTCTCGGTCGTAACATTACATGCGTCTATAACGTTATATATCCTAACCTAAGGCCACATAACATCTCGTATGTAATATTTGACAACATACCTGGCGTGTCGAACCCTACTTCTCGGTGGGAACAGTATATACGTCTATAACGTTATATATCCTAACCTAAGGCAACATAACATCTCGGATGTAATATTTGACAACATTCCTGGCGTGTCGGACCCTACTTCTCGGTGGGAACAGTATATACGTCTATAACGTCATATATCCTAACCTAAGGCAACCTGACATCTCGGATGTAATATTCTACAACATTCCTGCCGTGTCGGAGCATTCTTTTCGGTGGGAAATGTATATACGTTTATAACGGTATATATCCTAACCTAAGGGAACCTAACATCTCGGATGCAATATTTGACAACATTCCTGGCCTGCGAACCCTACTTCTCGGAGGGAACAGTATATACGTCTGTGACGTCACATATCCTAACCTAAGGCAACCTAACATCTCGGATGTAATATTCTACATCATTCCAGGCGTGTCGGACCCTACTTCTCGGTGGGAACATTATATGAGTCTATAACGATGTATATCCTAATCTAAGGCAACCTATTATCTCAGACGTAATATTTTACAATATTCCTGGCGTGTCGGTGCATACTTTTCGGTGGGAATATTATATGCGTCTATAACGGTCGAAATCGTAATCTAAGGCAATCTAACATCTCGGATGCAATATTTGACAACATTCCTGGCCTGTCGAACCCTACTTCTCGGAGGGAACAGTATATACGCCTATAACGTTATATATCCTAACCTAAGGCAACCTAACATCTCGGATGTAATATTCTACAACCTTCCAGGCGTGTCGGTCCCTACGTCTCGGTGGTAACATTACATGCGTCTATAACGGTATATATCCTAATCTTAGGCAACCTAACATCTCGGATGTAACATTTTACAACATTCCAGGCGTGTCGGTCCCTACGTCTCGGTGGTAACGTTACATGCGTCTATAACGTTATATATCCTAACCTAAGGCCACCTAACATCTCGTATGTAATATTTGACAACATTCCTGGAATGTCGAACCCTACTTCTCGGTGGGAACATTATATGCGTCTATAACGCTATATATCCTAATCTAAGGCAACCTAACATCTCGGATGCAATATTTGACAACATTCCTAGCCTGTCAAACCCTACTTCTCGGAGGGAACAGTATATACGTCTATAACGTTATATATCGTAACCTAAGGCAACCTAACATCTCGGATGTAATATTCTACAACCTTCCAGGCGTGTCGGACCCTACTTCTCGGTGGGAACATTATATGCGTATATAACGTTGCATATCCTAATCTAAGGCAACCTAACATCTCGGATGCAATATTTGACAACATTCCTGGCCTGTCGAACCCTACGTCTCGGAGGGAACAGTATATACGTCTATAACGGTATATATCCTAATCTAAGGCAACCTAACATCTCGGATGCAATATTTGACAACATTCCTGGCCTGTCGAACCCTACTTCTCGGAGGGAACATTATATACGTCTGTAACGTCATATATCCTAACCTAAGACAACCTAACGTCTCGGATGTAACATTTGACAACATTCCAGGCGTGTCAGTCCCTACGTCTCGGTGGTAACATTACATGCGTCTATAACGTTATATATCCTAACCTAAGGCCACCTAACATCTCGTATGTAATATTTGACAACATTCCTGGAGTGTCGAACCCTACTTCTCGGTGGGAAAATTATATGCGTCTATAACGCTATATATCCTAATCTAAGGCAACCTAACCTCTCGGATGCAATTTTTGACAACATTCCTAGCCTGTCGAACCCTACTTGTCGGAGGGAACAGTATATACGTCTATAACGTTATATATCCTAACCTAAGGCAACCTAACATCTCGGATGTAATATTTGACAACATTCCTGGAGTGTCGAACCCTACTTCTCGGTGGGAACATTATATACGTCTGTAACGTCATATATCCTAACCTAAGACAACCTAACATCTCGGATGTAACATTTGACAACATTCCAGGCGTGTCGGTCCCTACGTCTCGGTGGTAACATTACATGCGTCTATAACGTTATATATTATAACCTAAGGCAACCTGACATCTCGGATGCAATATTTGACAACATTCTTAGCCTGTCGAACCCTACTTCTCGGAGGGAACAGTATATACGTCTATGACGATATATATCCTAACCGAAGGCAACCTGACATCTCGGATGTAATATTCTACATCATTCCAGGCGTGTCGGACCCAACTTCTCGGTGGGAACATTATATGAGTCTATAACGTTGTATATCCTAATCTAAGGCAACCTATTATCTCAGACGTAATATTTTGCAATATTCCTGGCGTGTCGGTGCATACTTTTCGGTGGGAATATTATATGCGTCTATAACGGTCGATATCGTAATCTAAGGCAATCTAACATCTCGGATGCAATATTTGACAACATTCCTGGCCTGTCCAACCCTACCAACCGGAGGGAACAGTATATACGTCTATAACGTTATATATCCTAACCTAAGGCAACCTAACATCTCGGATGTAATATTCTACAACCTTCCAGGCGTGTCGGACCCTACTTCTCGGAGGGAACAGTATATACGTATATAACGTTGCATATCCTAATCTAAGGCAACCTAACATCTCGGATGCAATATTTCACAACATTCCTGGCCTGTCGAACCCTACTTCTCGGAGGGAACATTATATACGTCTGTAACGTCATATATCCTAACCTAAGACAACCTAACATCTCGGATGTAATATTTGACAACATTCCAGGCGTGTCGGTCCCTACGTCTCGGTGGTAACATTACATGCGTCTATAACGGTATATATCCTAATCTTAGGCAACCTAACATCTCGGATGTAACATTTTATAACATTCCAGGCGTGTCGGTCCCTACGTCTCGGTCGTAACATTACATGCGTCTATAACGTTATATTTCCTAACCTAAGGCCACCTAACATCTCGTATGTAATATTTGACAACATTCCTGGCGTGTCGAACCCTACTTCTCGGTGGGAACAGTATATACGTCTATAACGTTATATATCCTAACCTAAGGCAGCCTAACATCTCGGATGCAATATTTGACAACATTCCTGGCCTGTCGAACCCTACTTCTCAGAGGGAACATTCTATACGTCTGTAACGTCATATATCTTAACCAAAGACAACCTAACATCTCGGATGTAACATTTGACAACATTCCAGGCGTGTCGGTCGCTACGTCTCGGTGGTAACATTACATGCGTCTATAACGTTATGTATCCTAACCTAAGGCAACCTAACATCTCGGATGCGATATTTGTCAACATTCCTGGCCTGTCGAACCCTACCATCCGGAGGGAACAGTATATACGTCTATAACGTCATATATCCTAACCTAAGGCAACCTAACATCTCGGATGTAACATTTGACAACATTCCAGGCGAGTCGGTCCCTACGTCTCGGTGGTAACATTACATGCGTCTATAACGGTATATATCATAATCTTAGGCAACCTAACATCTCGGATGCGATATTTGACAACATTCCTGGCCTGTCGAACCCTACTTCTCGGAGGGAACAGTATATACGTCTATAACGTCATATATCCTAACCTAAGGTAACCTAACATCTCGGATGCAATGTTTGACAACATTCCTGGCCTGTCGAACCCTACGTCTCGGAGGGAACAGTATATACGTCTATAACGGTATATATCCTAATCTAAGGCAATCTAACATCTCGGATGCAATATTTGACAACATTCCTGGCCTGTCGAGCCCTACCATCCGGAGGGAACAGTATATACGTCTATAACGTCATATATCCTAACCTAAGGCAACCTAACATCTCGGATGTAACATTTGACAACTTTCCAGGCGTGTCGGTCCCTACGTCTCGGTGGTAACATTACATGCGTCTATAACGGTATATATCCTAATCTTAGGCAACCTAACATCTCGGATGTAACATTTTACAACATTCCAGGCGTGTCGGTCCCTACGTCTCGGTCGTAACATTGCATGCGTCTATAACGTTATATATCCTAACCTAAGGCCACATAACATCTCGTATGTAATATTTCACAACATTCCTGGCGTGTCGAACCCTACTTCTCGGTGGGAACGGTATATACGTCTATAACGTTATATATCCTAACCTAAGGCAACATAACATCTCTGATGTAATATTTGACAACATTCATGGCGTGTCGGACCCTACTTCTCGGTGGGAACAGTATATACGTCTATAACGTTATATATCCTAATCTAAGGCAACCCAACATCTCGGATGCAATATTTGACAACATTCCTGGCCTGTGGAACCCTACTTCTCGGAGGGAACATTATATACGTCTGTAACGTCATATATCCTAACCTAAGGCAACCTAACATCTCGGATGTAACATTTGACAACATTCCAGGCGAGTCGGTCCCTACGTCTCGGTGGTAACATTACATGCGTCTATAACGGTATGTATCCTAATCTTAGGCAACCTAACATCTCGGATGTAACATTTTACAACATTCCAGGCGTGTCGGTCCCTACGTCTCGGTGGTAACGTTACATGCGTCTATAACGTTATGTATCCTAACCTAAGGCAACCTAACATCTCGGATGCGATATTTGACAACATTCCTGGCCTGTCGAACCCTACTTCTCGGAGGGAACAGTATATACGTCTATAACGTCATATATCCTAACCTAAGGCAACCTAACATCTCGGATGCAATATTTGACAACATTCCTGGCCTGCGAACACTACTTCTCGGAGGGAACAGTATATACGTCTGTAACGTCACACATCCTAACCTAAGGCAACCTGACATGTCGGATGTAATATTCTACAACATTCCTGCCGTGTCGGAGCATTCTTTTCGGTGGGAAATGTATATACGTTTATAACGGTATATATCCTAACCTAAGGGAACCTAACATCTCGGATGCAATATTTGACAACATTCCTGGCCTGCGAACCCTACTTCTCGGAGGGAACAGTATATACGTCTGTAACGTCACACATCCTAACCTAAGGCAACCTAACATCTCGGATGTAATATTCTACATCATTCCAGGCGTGTCGGACCCTACTTCTCGGTGGGAACATTATATGAGTCTATAACGATGTATATCCTAATCTAAGGCAACCTATTATCTCAGACGTAATATTTTACAATATTCCTGGCGTGTCGGTGCATACTTTTCTGTGGGAATATTATATGCATCTATAACGGTCAATATCGTAATCTAAGGCAATCTAACATCTCGGATGCAATATTTGACAACATTCCTGGCCTGTCGAACCCTACTTCTCGGAGGGAACAGTATATACGCCTATAACGTTATATATCCTAACCTAAGGCAACCTAACATCTCGGATGTAATATTCTACAACCTTCCAGGCGTGTCGGTCCCTACGTCTCGGTGGTAACATTACATGCGTCTATAACGGTATATATCCTAATCTTAGGCAACCTAACATCTCGGATGTAACATTTTACAACATTCCAGGCGTGTCGGTCCCTACGTCTCGGTGGTAACGTTACATGCGTCTATAACGTTATATATCCTAACCTAAGGCCACCTAACATCTCGTATGTAATATTTGACAACATTCCTGGAGTGTCGAACCCTACTTCTCGGTGGGAACATTATATGCGTCTATAACGCTATATATCCTAATCTAAGGCAACCTAACATCTCGGATGCAATATTTGACAACATTCCTAGCCTGTCGAACCCTACTTCTCGGAGGGAACAGTATATACGTCTATAACGTTATATATCGTAACCTAAGGCAACCTAACATCTCGGATGTAATATTCTACAACCTTCCAGGCGTGTCGGACCCTACTTCTCGGTGGGAACATTATATGCGTATATAACGTTGCATATCCTAATCTAAGGCAACCTAACATCTCGGATGCAATATTTGACAACATTCCTGGCCTGTCGCACCCTACGTCTCGGAGGGAACAGTATATACGTCTATAACGGTATATATCCTAATCTAAGGCAACCTAACATCTCGGATGCAATATTTGACAACATTCCTGGCCTGTCGAACCCTACTTCTCGGAGGGAACATTATATACGTCTGTAACGTCATATATCCTAACCTAAGACAACCTAACGTCTCGGATGTAACATTTGACAACATTCCAGGCGTGTCAGTCCCTACGTCTCGGTGGTAACATTACATGCGTCTATAACGTTATATATCCTAACCTAACTCCACATAACATCTCGTATGTAATATTTGACAACATACCTGGCGTGTCGAACCCTACTTCTCGGTGGGAACAGTATATACGTCTATAACGTTATATATCCTAACCTAAGGCAACATAACATCTCGGATGTAATATTTGACAACATTCCTGGCGTGTCGGACCCTACTTCTCGGTGGGAACAGTATATACGTCTATAACGTTATATATCCTAACCTAAGGCAACCTGACATCTCGGATGTAATATTCTACAACATTCCTGCCGTGTCGAAGCATTCTTTTCGGTGGGAAATGTATATACGTTTATAACGGTATATATCCTAACCTAAGGGAACCTAACATCTCGGATGCAATATTTGACAACATTCCTGGCCTGCGAACCCTACTTCTCGGAGGGAACAGTATATACGTCTGTAACGTCACATATCCTAACCTAAGGCAACCTAACATCTCGGATGTAATATTCTACATCATTCCAGGCGTGTCGGACCCTACTTCTCGGTGGGAACATTATATGAGTCTATAACGATGTATATCCTAATCTAAGGCAACCTATTATCTCAGACGTAATATTTTACAATATTCCTGGCGTGTCGGTACATACTTTTCGGTGGGAATATTATATGCGTCTATAACGGTCGATATCGTAATCTAAGGCAATCTAACATCTCGGATGCAATATTTGACAACATTCCTGGCCTGTCGAACCCTACTTCTCGGAGGGAACAGTATATACGCCTATAACGTTATATATCCTAACCTAAGGCAACCTAACATCTCGGATGTAATATTCTACAACCTTCCAGGCGTGTCGGTCCCTACGTCTCGGTGGTAACATTACATGCGTCTATAACGGTATATATCCTAATCTTAGGCAACCTAACATCTCGGATGTAACATTTTACAACATTCCAGGCGTGTCGGTCCCTACGTCTCGGTGGTTACGTTACATGCGTCTATAACGTTATATATCGTAACCTAAGGCCACCTAACATCTCGTATGTAATATTTGACAACATTCCTGGAGTGTCGAACCCTACTTCTCGGTGGGAACATTATATGCGTCTATAACGCTATATATCCTAATCTAAGGCAACCTAACCTCTCGGATGCAATATTTGACAACATTCCTAGCCTGTCGAACCCTACTTGTCGGAGGGAACAGTATATACGTCTATAACGTTATATATCCTAACCTAAGGCAACCTAACATCTCGGATGTAATATTCTACAACCTTCCAGGCGTGTCGGACCCTACTTCTCGGTGGGAACATTATATGCGTATATAACGTTGCATATCCTAATCTAAGGCAACCTAACATCTCGGATGCAATATTTGACAACATTCCTGGCCTGTCGAACCCTACGTCTCGGAGGGAACAGTATATACGTCTATAACGGTATATATCCTAATCTAAGGCAACCTAACATCTCGGATGCAATATTTGACAACATTCCTGGCCTGTCGAACCCTACTTCTCGGAGGGAACATTATATACGTCTGTAACGTCATATATCCTAACCTAAGACAACCTAACATCTCGGATGTAACATTTGACAACATTCCAGGCGTGTCGGTCCCTACGTCTCGGTGGTAACATTACATGCGTCTATAACGGTATATATCCTAATCTTAGGCAACCTAACATCTCGGATGTAACATTTTCCAACATTCCAGGCGTGTCGGTCCCTACGTCTCGGTCGTAACATTACATGCGTCTATAACGTTATATTTCCTAACCTAAGGCCACCTAACATCTCGTATGTAATATTTGACAACATTCCTGGCGTGTCGAACCCTACTTCTCGGTGGGAACAGTATATACGTCTATAACGTTATATATCCTAACCTAAGGCAGCCTAACATCTCGGATGCAATATTTGACAACATTCCTGGCCTGTCGAACCCTACTTCTCGGAGGGAACATTCTATACGTCTGTAACGTCATATATCCTAACCAAAGACAACCTAACATCTCGGATGTAACATTTGACAACATTCCATGCGTGTCGGTCCCTACGTCTCGGTGGTAACATTACATGCGTCTATAACGTTATGTATCCTAACCTAAGGCAACCTAACATCTCGGATGCGATATTTGACAACATTCCTGGCCTGTCGAACCCTACCATCCGGAGGGAACAGTATATACGTCTATAACGTCATATATCCTAACCTAAGGCAACCTAACATCTCGGATGTAACATTTGACAACATTCCAGGCGAGTCGGTCCCTACGTCTCGGTGGTAACATTACATGCGTCTATAACGGTATATATCCTAATCTTAGGCAACCTAACATCTCGGATGTAACATTTTACAACATTCCAGGCGTGTCGGTCCCTACGTCTCGGTGGTAACGTTACATGCGTCTATAACGTTATGTATCCTAACCTAAGGCAACCTAACATCTCGGATGCGATATTTGACAACATTCCTGGCCTGTCGAACCCTACTTCTCGGAGGGAACAGTATATACGTCTATAACGTCATATATCCTAACCTAAGGCAACCTAACATCTCGGATGCAATATTTGACAACATTCCTGGCCTGTCGAACCCTACGTCTCGGAGGGAACAGTATATACGTCTATAACGGTATATATCCTAATCTAAGGCAATCTAACATCTCGGATGCAATATTTGACAACATTCCTGGCCTGTCGAACCCTACCATCCGGAGGGAACAGTATATACGTCTATAACGTCATATATCCTAACCTAAGGCAACCTAACATCTCGGATGTAACATTTGACAACTTTCCAGGCGTGTCGGTCCCTACGTCTCGGTGGTAACATTACATGCGTCTATAACGGTATATATCCTAATCTTAGGCAACCTAACATCTCGGATGTAACATTTTACAACATTCCAGGCGTGTCGGTCCCTACGTCTCGGTCGTAACATTGCATGCGTCTATAACGTTATATATCCTAACCTAAGGCCACATAACATCTCGTATGTAATATTTGACAACATTCCTGCCGTGTCGAACCCTACTTCTCGGTGGGAACGGTATATACGTCTATAACGTTATATATCCTAACCTAAGGCAACATAACATCTCTGATGTAATATTTGACAACATTCCTGGCCTGTCGAACCCTACTTCTCGGAGGGAACATTCTATACGTCTGTAACGCCATATATCCTAACCAAAGACAACCTAACATCTCGGATGTAACATTTGACAACATTCCAAGCGTGTCGGTCCCTACGTCTCGGTGGTAACATTACATGCGTCTATAACGTTATATATCCTAACCTAAGGCAACCTCACATCTCGGATGCAATATTTGACAACATTCCTGAACTTGTCGAACCCTACCATCCGGAGGGAACAGTATATATGTCGATAACGTCATATATCCTAACCTAAGGCAACCTAACATCTCGGATGTAACATTTGACAACATTCCAGGCGTGTCGGTCCCTACGTCTCGGTGGTAACATTACATGCGTCCATAACGTTATATATCCTAACCTAAGGCCACCTAACATCTCCGATGCAATATTTGACAACATTCCTGGCCTGTCGAACCCTACGTCTCGGAGGGAACAGTATATACGTCTATAACGGTATATATCCTAATCTAAGGCAACCCAACATCTCGGATGCAATATTTGACAACATTCCTGGCCTGTCGAACCCTACTTCTCGGAGGGAACACTATATACGTCTGTAACGTCATATATCCTAACCTAAGACAACCTAACATCTCGGATGTAACATTTGACAACATTCCAGGCGTGTCGGTCCCTACGTCTCGGTGGTAACATTACATGCGTCCATAACGTTATATATCCTAACCTAAGGCCACCTAACATCTCCGATGCAATATTTGACAACATTCCTGGCCTGTCGAACCCTACGTCTCGGAGGGAACAGTATATACGTCTATAACGGTATATATCCTAATCTAAGGCAACCCAACATCTCGGATGCAATATTTGACAACATTCCTGGCCTGTCGAACCCTACTTCTCGGAGGGAACACTATATACGTCTGTAACGTCATATATCCTAACCTAAGACAACCTAACATCTCGGATGTAACATTTGACAACATTCCAGGCGTGTCGGTCCCTACGTCTCGGTGGTAACATTACATGCGTCTATAACGGTATGTATCCTAATCTTAGGCAACCTAACATCTCGGATGTAACATTTTACAACATTCCAGGCGTGTCGGTCCCTACGTCTCGGTGGTAACGTTACATGCGTCTATAACGTTATGTATCCTAACCTTAGGCAACCTTACATCTCGGATGCGATATTTGACAACATTCCTGGCCTGTCGAACCCTACTTCTCGGAGGGAACAGTATATACGTCTATAACGTCATATATCCTAACCTAAGGCAACCTAACATCTCGGATGTAACATTTGACAACATTCCAGGCGTGTCGGTCCCTACGTCTCGGTGGTAACATTACATGCGTCTATAACGGTATATATCCTAATCTTAGGCAACCTAACATCTCGGATGCAATATTTGACAACATTCTTAGCCTGTCGAACCCTACTTCTCGGAGGGAACAGTATATACGTCTATAACGATATATATCCTAACCGAAGGCAACCTGACATCTCGGATGTAATATTCTACATCATTCCAGGCGTGTCGGACCCTACTTCTCGGTGGGAACATTATATGAGTCTATAACGTTGTATATCCTAATCTAAGGCAACCTATTATCTCAGACGGAATATTTTGCAATATTCCTGGCGTGTCGGTGCATACTTTTCGGTGGGAATATTATATGCGTCTATAACGGTCGATATCGTAATCTAAGGCAATCTAACATCTCGGATGCAATATTTGACAACATTCCTGGCCTGTCCAACCCTACCATCCGGAGGGAACAGTATATACGTCTATAACGTCATATATCCTAACCTAAGGCAACCTAACATCTCGGATGTAACATTTGACAACATTCCAGGCGTGTCGGTCCCTACGTCTCGGTCGTAACATTACATGCGTCTATAATGTTATATATCCTAACCTAAGGCCACATAACATCTCGTATGTAATATTTGACAACATTCCTGGCGTGTCGAACCCTACTTCTCGGTGGGAACAGTATATACGTCTATAACGTCATATATCCTAACCTAAGACAACCTAACATCTCGGATGTAACATTTGACAACATTCCAGGCGTGTCGGTCCCTGCGTCTCGGTGGTATCATTACATGCGTCTATAACGTTATATATCCTAACCTAAGGCAACCTAACATCTCGGATGCAATATTTGACAACATTCCTGGTCTGTCGAACCCTACCATCCGGAGTGAACAGTATATACGTCTATAACGTCATATATCCTAACCTAAGGCAACCTAACATCTCGGATGTAACATTTGACAACATTCCAGTCGTGTCGGTCCCTACGTCTCGGTGGTAACATTACATGCGTCTATAACGGTATATATCCTAATCTTAGGCAACCTAACATCTCGGATGTAACATTTTACAACATTCCAGGCGTGTCGGTCCCTACGTCTCGGTGGTAACGTTACATGCGTCTATAACGTTATGTATCCTAACCTAAGGAAACCTAACATCTCGGATGCAATATTTGACAACATTCCTGGCCTGTCGAACCCTACTTCTCGGAGGGAACAGTATATACGTCTATAACGTCATATATCCTAACCTAAGGCAACCTAACATCTCGGATGTAACATTTGACAACATTCCAGGCGTGTCGGTCCCTACGTCTCGGTGGTAACATTACATGCGTCTATAACGTTATATATCCTAACCTAAGGCCACCTAACATCTCGTATGTAATATTTGACAACATTCCTGGAGTGTCGAACCCTACTTCTCGGTGGGAACATTATATGCGTCTATAACGCTATATATCCTAATCTAAGGCAACCTAACCTCTCGGATGCAATATTTGACAACATTCCTAGCCTGTCGAACCCTACTTGTCGGAGGGAACAGTATATACGTCTATAACGTTATATATCCTAACCTAAGGCAACCTAACATCTCGGATGTAACATTTGACAACATTCCAGGCGTGTCGGTCACTACGTCTCGGTGGTAACATTACATGCGTCTATAACGTTATATATTATAACCTAAGGCAACTTAACATCTCGGATGCAATATTTGACAACATTCTTAGCCTGTCGAACCCTACTTCTCGGAGGGAACAGTATATACGTCTATAACGATATATATCCTAACCGAAGGCAACCTGACATCTCGGATGTAATATTCTACATCACTCCAGGCGTGTCGGACCCTACTTCTCGGTGGGAACATTATATGAGTCTATAACGTTGTATATCCTAATCTAAGGCAACCTATTATCTCAGACGTAATATTTTGCAATATTCCTGGCGTGTCGGTGCATACTTTTCGGTGGGAATATTATATGCGTCTATAACGGTCGATATCGTAATCTAAGGCAATCTAACATCTCGGATGCAATATTTGACAACATTCCTGGCCTGTCCAACCCTACCATCCGGAGGGAACAGTATATACGTCTATAACGTCATATATCCTAACCTAAGGCAACCTAACATCTCGGATGTAACATTTGACAACATTCCAGGCGTGTCGGTCCCTACGTCTCGGTCGTAACATTACATGCGTCTATAACGTTATATATCCTAACCTAAGGCCACATAACATCTCGTATGTAATATTTGACAACATTCCAGGCGTGTCGGTCCCTACGTCTCGGTGGTAACGTTACATGCGTCTATAACGTTATATTTCCTAACCTAAGGCCACCTAACATCTCGTATGTAATATTTGACAACATTCCTGGCGTGTCGAACCCTACTTCTCGGTGGGAACAGTATATACGTCTATAACGTTATATATCCTAACCTAAGGCAACCTAACATCTCGGATGCAATATTTGACAACATTCCTGGTCTGTCGAACACTACCATCCGGAGGGAACAGTATATACGTCTATAACGTCATATATCCTAACCTAAGGCAACCTAACATCTCGGATGTAACATTTGACAACATTCCAGGCGAGTCGGTCCCTACGTCTCGGTGGTAACATTACATGCGTCTATAACGGTATGTATCCTAATCTTAGGCAACCTAACATCTCCGATGTAACATTTTACAACATTCCAGGCGTGTCGGTCCCTACGTCTCGGTGGTAACGTTACATGCGTCTATAACGTTATGTATCCTAACCTAAGGCAACCTAACATCTCGGATGCGATATTTGACAACATTCCTGGCCTGTCGAACCCTACTTCTCGGAGGGAACAGTATATACGTCTATAACGTCATATATCCTAATCTAAGGCAACCTAACCTCTCGGATGCAATATTTGACAACATTCCTAGCCTGTCGAACCCTACTTCTCGGTGGGAACATTATATGCGTCTATAACGCTATATATCCTAATCTAAGGCAACCTAACCTCTCGGATGCAATATTTGACAACATTCCTAGCCTGTCGAACCCTACTTGTCGGAGGGAACAGTATATACGTCTATAACGTTATATATCCTAACCTAAGGCAACCTAACATCTCGGATGTAATATTCTACAACCTTCCAGGCGTGTCGGACCCTACTTCTCGGTGGGAACATTATATGCGTATATAACGTTGCATATCCTAATCTAAGGCAACCTAACATCTCGGATGCAATATTTGACAACATTCCTGGCCTGTCGAACCCTACGTCTCGGAGGGAACAGTATATACGTCTATAACGGTATATATCCTAATCTAAGGCAACCTAACATCTCGGATGCAATATTTGACAACATTCCTGGCCTGTCGAACCCTACTTCTCGGAGGGAACATTATATACGTCTGTAACGTCATATATCCTAACCTAAGACAACCTAACATCTCGGATGTAACATTTGACAACATTCCAGGCGTGTCGGTCCCTACGTCTCGGTGGTAACATTACATGCGTCTATAACGTTATATATCCTAACCTAAGGCCACCTAACATCTCGTATGTAATATTTGACAACATTCCTGGAGTGTCGAACCCTACTTCTCGGTGGGAACATTATATGCGTCTATAACGCTATATATCCTAATCTAAGGCAACCTAACATCTCGGATGCAATATTTGACAACATTCCTAGCCTGTCGAACCCTACTTCTCGGAGGGAACATTATATACGTCTGTAACGTCATATATCCTAACCTAAGACAACCTAACATCTCGGATGTAACATTTGACAACATTCCAGGCGTGTCGGTCCCTACGTCTCGGTGGTAACATTACATGCGTCTATAACGTTATATATTATAACCTAAGGCAACCTGACATCTCGGATGCAATATTTGACAACATTCTTAGCCTGTCGAACCCTACTTCTCGGAGGGAACAGTATATACGTCTATAACGATATATATCCTAACCGAAGGCAACCTAACATCTCGGATGTAATATTCTACAACCTTCCAGGCGTGTCGGACCCTACTTCTCGGAGGGAACAGTATATACGTATATAACGTTGCATATCCTAATCTAAGGCAACCTAACATCTCGGATGCAATATTTGACAACATTCCTGGCCTGTCGAACCCTACTTCTCGGAGGGAACATTATATACGTCTGTAACGTCATATATCCTAACCTAAGACAACCTAACATCTCGGATGTAATATTTGACAACATTCCAGGCGTGTCGGTCCCTACGTCTCGGTGGTAACATTACATGCGTCTATAACGGTATATATCCTAATCTTAGGCAACCTAACATCTCGGATGTAACATTTTACAACATTCCAGGCGTGTCGGTCCATACGTCTCGGTCGTAACATTACATGCGTCTATAACGTTATATTTCCTAACCTAAGGCCACCTAACATCTCGTATGTAATATTTGACAACATTCCTGGCGTGTCGAACCCTACTTCTCGGTGGGAACAGTATATACGTCTATAACGTTATATATCCTAACCTAAGGCAGCCTAACATCTCGGATGCAATATTTGACAACATTCCTGGCCTGTCGAACCCTACTTCTCGGAGGGAACATTCTATACGTCTGTAACGTCATATATCCTAACCAAAGACAACCTAACATCTCGGATGTAACATTTGACAACATTCCATGCGTGTCGGTCCCTACGTCTCGGTGGTAACATTACATGCGTCTATAACGTTATGTATCCTAACCTAAGGCAACCTAACATCTCGGATGCGATATTTGACAACATTCCTGGCCTGTCGAACCCTACCATCCGGAGGGAACAGTATATACGTCTATAACGTCATATATCCTAACCTAAGGCAACCTAACATCTCGGATGTAACATTTGACAACATTCCAGGCGAGTCGGTTCCTACGTCTCGGTGGTAACATTACATGCGTCTATAACGGTATATATCCTAATCTTAGGCAACCTAACATCTCGGATGTAACATTTTACAACATTCCAGGCGTGTCGGTCCCTACGTCTCGGTGGTAACGTTACATGCGTCTATAACGTTATGTATCCTAACCTAAGGCAACCTAACATCTCGGATGCGATATTTGACAACATTCCTGGCCTGTCGAACCCTACTTCTCGGAGGGAACAGTATATACGTCTATAACGTCATATATCCTAACCTAAGGCAACCTAACATCTCGGATGCAATATTTGACAACATTCCTGGCCTGTCGAACCCTACGTCTCGGAGGGAACAGTATATACGTCTATAACGGTATATATCCTAATCTAAGGCAATCTAACATCTCGGATGCAATATTTGACAACATTCCTGGCCTGTCGAACCCTACCATCCGGAGGGAACAGTATATACGTCTATAACGTCATATATCCTAACCTAAGGCAACCTAACATCTCGGATGTAACATTTGACAACTTTCCAGGCGTGTCGGTCCCTACGTCTCGGTGGTAACATTACATGCGTCTATAACGGTATATATCCTAATCTTAGGCAACCTAACATCTCGGATGTAACATTTTACAACATTCCAGGCGTGTCGGTCCCTACGTCTCGGTCGTAACATTGCATGCGTCTATAACGTTATATATCCTAACCTAAGGCCACATAACATCTCGTATGTAATATTTGACAACATTCCTGGCGTGTCGAACCCTACTTCTCGGTGGGAACGGTATATACGTCTATAACGTTATATATCCTAACCTAAGGCAACATAACATCTCTGATGTAATATTTGACAACATTCCTGGCCTGTCGAACCCTACTTCTCGGAGGGAACATTCTATACGTCTGTAACGCCATATATCCTAACCAAAGACAACCTAACATCTCGGATGTAACATTTGACAACATTCCAAGCGTGTCGGTCCCTACGTCTCGGTGGTAACATTACATGCGTCTATAACGTTATATATCCTAACCTAAGGCAACCTCACATCTCGGATGCAATATTTGACAACATTCCTGAACTTGTCGAACCCTACCATCCGGAGGGAACAGTATATACGTCTATAACGTCATATATCCTAACCTAAGGCAACCTAACATCTCGGATGTAACATTTGACAACATTCCAGGCGTGTCGGTCCCTACGTCTCGGTGGTAACATTACATGCGTCCATAACGTTATATATCCTAACCTAAGGCCACCTAACATCTCGGATGCAATATTTGACAACATTCCTGGCCTGTCGAACCCTACTTCTCGGAGGGAACACTATATACGTCTGTAACGTCATATATCCTAACCTAAGACAACCTAACATCTCGGATGTAACATTTGACAACATTCCAGGCGTGTCGGTCCCTACGTCTCGGTGGTAACATTACATGCGTCTATAACGGTATGTATCCTAATCTTAGGCAACCTAACATCTCGGATGTAACATTTTACAACATTCCAGGCGTGTCGGTCCCTACGTCTCGGTGGTAACGTTACATGCGTCTATAACGTTATGTATCCTAACCTAAGGCAACCTAACATCTCGGATGCGATATTTGACAACATTCCTGGCCTGTCGAACCCTACTTCTCGGAGGGAACAGTATATACGTCTATAACGTCATATATCCTAACCTAAGGCAACCTAACATCTCGGATGTAACATTTGACAACATTCCAGGCGTGTCGGTCCCTACGTCTCGGTGGTAACATTACATGCGTCTATAACGTTATATATCCTAACCTAAGGCCACCTAACATCTCGTATGTAATATTTGACAACATTCCTGGGGTGGCGAACCCTACTTCTCGGTGGGAACATTATATGCGTCTATAACGCTATATATCCTAATCTAAGGCAACCTAACCTCTCGGATGCAATATTTGACAACATTCCTAGCCTGTCGAACCCTACTTGTCGGAGGGAACAGTATATACGTCTATAACGTTATATATCCTAACCTAAGGCAACCTAACATCTCGGATGTAACATTTGACAACATTCCAGGCGTGTCGGTCACTACGTCTCGGTGGTAACATTACATGCGTCTATAACGTTATATATTATAACCTAAGGCAACTTAACATCTCGGATGCAATATTTGACAACATTCTTAGCCTGTCGAACCCTACTTCTCGGAGGGAACAGTATATACGTCTATAACGATATATATCCTAACCGAAGGCAACCTGACATCTCGGATGTAATATTCTACATCACTCCAGGCGTGTCGGACCCTACTTCTCGGTGGGAACATTATATGAGTCTATAACGTTGTATATCCTAATCTAAGGCAACCTATTATCTCAGACGTAATATTTTGCAATATTCCTGGCGTGTCGGTGCATACTTTTCGGTGGGAATATTATATGCGTCTATAACGGTCGATATCGTAATCTAAGGCAATCTAACATCTCGGATGCAATATTTGACAACATTCCTGGCCTGTCCAACCCTACCATCCGGAGGGAACAGTATATACGTCTATAACGTCATATATCCTAACCTAAGGCAACCTAACATCTCGGATGTAACATTTGACAACATTCCAGGCGTGTCGGTCCCTACGTCTCGGTCGTAACATTACATGCGTCTATAACGTTATATATCCTAACCTAAGGCCACATAACATCTCGTATGTAATATTTGACAACATTCCAGGCGTGTCGGTCCCTACGTCTCGGTGGTAACGTTACATGCGTCTATAACGTTATATTTCCTAACCTAAGGCCACCTAACATCTCGTATGTAATATTTGACAACATTCCTGGCGTGTCGAACCCTACTTCTCGGTGGGAACAGTATATACGTCTATAACGTTATATATCCTAACCTAAGGCAACCTAACATCTCGGATGTAACATTTGACAACATTCCAGGCGTGTCGGTCCCTACGTCTCGGTGGTAACATTACATGCGTCTATAACGGTATGTATCCTAATCTTAGGCAACCTAACATCTCGGATGTAACATTTTACAACATTCCAGGCGTGTCGGTCCCTACGTCTCGGTGGTAACGTTACATGCGTCTATAACGTTATGTATCCTAACCTAAGGCAACCTAACATCTCGGATGCGATATTTGACAACATTCCTGGCCTGTCGAACCCTACTTCTCGGAGGGAACAGTATATACGTCTATAACGTCATATATCCTAACCTAAGGCAACCTAACATCTCGGATGTAACATTTGACAACATTCCAGGCGTGTCGGTCCCTACGTCTCGGTGGTAACATTACATGCGTCTATAACGTTATATATCCTAACCTAAGGCCACCTAACATCTCGTATGTAATATTTGACAACATTCCTGGGGTGGCGAACCCTACTTCTCGGTGGGAACATTATATGCGTCTATAACGCTATATATCCTAATCTAAGGCAACCTAACCTCTCGGATGCAATATTTGACAACATTCCTAGCCTGTCGAACCCTACTTGTCGGAGGGAACAGTATATACGTCTATAACGTTATATATCCTAACCTAAGGCAACCTAACATCTCGGATGTAACATTTGACAACATTCCAGGCGTGTCGGTCACTACGTCTCGGTGGTAACATTACATGCGTCTATAACGTTATATATTATAACCTAAGGCAACTTAACATCTCGGATGCAATATTTGACAACATTCTTAGCCTGTCGAACCCTACTTCTCGGAGGGAACAGTATATACGTCTATAACGATATATATCCTAACCGAAGGCAACCTGACATCTCGGATGTAATATTCTACATCACTCCAGGCGTGTCGGACCCTACTTCTCGGTGGGAACATTATATGAGTCTATAACGTTGTATATCCTAATCTAAGGCAACCTATTATCTCAGACGTAATATTTTGCAATATTCCTGGCGTGTCGGTGCATACTTTTCGGTGGGAATATTATATGCGTCTATAACGGTCGATATCGTAATCTAAGGCAATCTAACATCTCGGATGCAATATTTGACAACATTCCTGGCCTGTCCAACCCTACCATCCGGAGGGAACAGTATATACGTCTATAACGTCATATATCCTAACCTAAGGCAACCTAACATCTCGGATGTAACATTTGACAACATTCCAGGCGTGTCGGTCCCTACGTCTCGGTCGTAACATTACATGCGTCTATAACGTTATATATCCTAACCTAAGGCCACATAACATCTCGTATGTAATATTTGACAACATTCCAGGCGTGTCGGTCCCTACGTCTCGGTGGTAACGTTACATGCGTCTATAACGTTATATTTCCTAACCTAAGGCCACCTAACATCTCGTATGTAATATTTGACAACATTCCTGGCGTGTCGAACCCTACTTCTCGGTGGGAACAGTATATACGTCTATAACGTTATATATCCTAACCTAAGGCAACCTAACATCTCGGATGCAATATTTGACAACATTCCTGGTCTGTCGAACCCTACCATCCGGAGGGAACAGTATATACGTCTATAACGTCATATATCCTAACCTAAGGCAACCTAACATCTCGGATGTAACATTTGACAACATTCCAGGCGAGTCGGTCCCTACGTCTCGGTGGTAACATTACATGCGTCTATAACGGTATGTATCCTAATCTTAGGCAACCTAACATCTCCGATGTAACATTTTACAACATTCCAGGCGTGTCGGTCCCTACGTCTCGGTGGTAACGTTACATGCGTCTATAACGTTATGTATCCTAACCTAAGGCAACCTAACATCTCGGATGCGATATTTGACAACATTCCTGGCCTGTCGAACCCTACTTCTCGGAGGGAACAGTATATACGTCTATAACGTCATATATCCTAACCTAAGGCAACCTATCATCTCGGATGTAACATTTGACATCATTCCAGGCGTGTCGGTCCCTACGTCTCGGTGGTAACATTACATGCGTCTATAACGGTATATATCCTAATCTTAGGCAACCTAACATCTCGGATGCAATATTTGACAACATTCTTAGCCTGTCGAACCCTACTTCTCGGAGGGAACAGTATATACGTCTATAACGATATATATCCTAACCGAAGGCAACCTGACATCTCGGATGTAATATTCTACATCATTCAAGGCGTGTCGGACCCTACTTCTCGGTGGGAACATTATATGAGTCTATAACGTTGTATATCCTAATCTAAGGCAACCTATTATCTCAGACGGAATATTTTGCAATATTCCTGGCGTGTCGGTGCATACTTTTCGGTGGGAATATTATATGCGTCTATAACGGTCGATATCGTAATCTAAGGCAATCTAACATCTCGGATGCAATATTTGACAACATTCCTGGCCTGTCCAACCCTACCATCCGGAGGGAACAGTATATACGTCTATAACGTCATATATCCTAACCTAAGGCAACCTAACATCTCGGATGTAACATTTGACAACATTCCAGGCGTGTCGGTCCCTACGTCTCGGTCGTAACATTACATGCGTCTATAACGTTATATATCCTAACCTAAGGCCACATAACATCTCGTATGTAATATTTGACAACATTCCTGGCGTGTCGAACCCTACTTCTCGGTGGGAACAGTATATACGTCTATAACGTCATATATCCTAACCTAAGACAACCTAACATCTCGGATGTAACATTTGACAACATTCCAGGCGTGTCGGTCCCTGCGTCTCGGTGGTATCATTACATGCGTCTATAACGTTATATATCCTAACCTAAGGCAACCTAACATCTCGGATGCAATATTTGACAACATTCCTGGTCTGTCGAACCCTACCATCCGGAGGGAACAGTATATACGTCTATAACGTCATATATCCTAACCTAAGGCAACCTAACATCTCGGATGTAACATTTGACAACATTGCAGGCGTGTCGGTCCCTACGTCTCGGTGGTAACATTACATGCGTCTATAACGGTATATATCCTAATCTTAGGCAACCTAACATCTCGGATGTAACATTTTACAACATTCCAGGCGTGTCGGTCCCTACGTCTCGGTGGTAACGTTACATGCGTCTATAACGTTATGTATCCTAACCTAAGGCAACCTAACATCTCGGATGCAATATTTGACAACATTCCTGGCCTGTCGAACCCTACTTCTCGGAGGGAACAGTATATACGTCTATAACGTCATATATCCTAACCTAAGGCAACCTAACATCTCGGATGTAACATTTGACAACATTCCAGGCGTGTCGGTCCCTACGTCTCGGTTGTAACATTACATGCGTCTATAACGTTATATATCCTAACCTAAGGCCACCTAACATCTCGTATGTAATATTTGACAACATTCCTGGAGTGTCGAACCCTACTTCTCGGTGGGAACATTATATGCGTCTATAACGCTATATATCCTAATCTAAGGCAACCTAACCTCTCGGATGCAATATTTGACAACATTCCTAGCCTGTCGAACCCTACTTGTCGGAGGGAACAGTATATACGTCTATAACGTTATATATCCTAACCTAAGGCAACCTAACATCTCGGATGTAACATTTGACAACATTCCAGGCGTGTCGGTCACTACGTCTCGGTGGTAACATTACATGCGTCTATAACGTTATATATTATAACCTAAGGCAACCTAACATCTCGGATGCAATATTTGACAACATTCTTAGCCTGTCGAACCCTACTTCTCGGAGGGAACAGTATATACGTCTATAACGATATATATCCTAACCGAAGGCAACCTGACATCTCGGATGTAATATTCTACATCACTCCAGGCGTGTCGGACCCTACTTCTCGGTGGGAACATTATATGAGTCTATAACGTTGTATATCCTAATCTAAGGCAACCTATTATCTCAGACGTAATATTTTGCAATATTCCTGGCGTGTCGGTGCATACTTTTCGGTGGGAATATTATATGCGTCTATAACGGTCGATATCGTAATCTAAGGCAATCTAACATCTCGGATGCAATATTTGACTACATTCCTGGCCTGTCCAACCCTACCATCCGGAGGGAACAGTATATACGTCTATAACGTCATATATCCTAACCTAAGGCAACCTAACATCTCGGATGTAACATTTGACAACATTCCAGGCGAGTCGGTCCCTACGTCTCGGTGGTAACATTACATGCGTCTATAACGGTATATATCCTAATCTTAGGCAACCTAACATCTCGGATGTAACATTTTACAACATTCCAGGCGTGTCGGTCCCTACGTCTCGGTGGTAACGTTACATGCGTCTATAACGTTATGTATCCTAACCTAAGGCAACCTAACATCTCGGATGCGATATTTGACAACATTCCTGGCCTGTCGAACCCTACTTCTCGGAGGGAACAGTATATACGTCTATAACGTCATATATCCTAACCTAAGGCAACCTAACATCTCGGATGCAATATTTAACAACATTCCTGGCCTGTCGAACCCTACGTCTCGGAGGGAACAGTATATACGTCTATAACGGTATATATCCTAATCTAAGGCAATCTAACATCTCGGATGCAATATTTGACAACATTCCTGGCCTGTCGAACCCTACCATCCGGAGGGAACAGTATATACGTCTATAACGTCATATATCCTAACCTAAGGCAACCTAACATCTCGGATGTAACATTTGACAACATTCCAGGCGTGTCGGTCCCTACGTCTCGGTGGTAACATTACATGCGTCTATAACGGTATATATCCTAATCTTAGGCAACCTAACATCTCGGATGTAACATTTTACAACATTCCAGGCGTGTCGGTCCCTACGTCTCGGTGGTAACGTTACATGCGTCTATAACGTTATGTATCCTAACCTAAGGCAACCTAACATCTCGGATGCAATATTTGACAACATTCCTGGCCTGTCGAACCCTACTTCTCGGAGGGAACAGTATATACGTCTATAACGTCATATATCCTAACCTAAGGCAACCTAACATCTCGGATGTAACATTTGACAACATTCCAGGCGTGACGGTCCCTACGTCTCGGTGGTAACATTACATGCGTCTATAACGTTATATATCCTAACCTAAGGCAACCTATCATCTCGGATGCAATATTTGACAACATTCCTGGCCTGTCGAACCCTACTTCTCGGAGGGAACAGTATATATGTCTATAACGGTATATATCCTAACCTAAGGCAACCTGACATCTCGGATGTAATATTCTACAACCTTCCAGGCGTGTCGGAACCTACTTCTCGGTGGGAACATTACATGCGTCTATAACGGTATATATCATAATCTAAGGCAACCTAACATCTCGGATGCAATATTTGACAACATTCCTGGCCTATCGAACCCTACTTCTCGGTGGGAACAGTATATACGTCCATAACGTGATATATCCTAACCTAAGGCAACCTAACATCTCGGATGCAATATCTGACAACATTCCTGGCCTGTCGAACCCTACTTCCCCGAGGGAACAGTATAGACGTCTGTAACGTCATATATCCTAACCTAAGGCAACCTAACATCTCGGATGTAACATTTGACAACATTCCAGGCGTGTCGGTCCCTACGACTCGGTGGTAACATTACATGCGCCTATAACGGCATATATCCTAATCTAAGGCAACCTAACATCTCGGATGCAATATTTGACAACATTCCTGGCCTGTCGAACCCTACTTCTCGGGGGGAACATTATATACGTCTGTAACGTCATATATCCTAACCTAAGACAACCTAACATCAAGGATGTAACATTTGACAACATTCCAGGCGTGTCGGTCCCTACGTCTCGGTGGTAACATTACATGCGTCTATAAGGTTATATATCCTAACCTAAGGCAACCTAACATCTCGGATGCAATATTTGACAGCATTCCTGGCCTGCCGAACCCTACCATCCGGAGGGAACAGTATATACGTCTATAACGTCATATATCCTAACCTAAGACAACCTAACATCTCGGATGTAACATTTGTCAACATTCCAGGCGTGTCGGTCCCTACGTCTCGGTGGTAACATTACATGCGCCTATAACGGCATATATCCTAATCTAAGGCAACCTAACATCTCGGATGCAATATTTGACATTATTCCTGGCCTGTCGAACCCTACTTCTCGGAGGGAACAGTATATATGTCTTTAACGGTATATATCCTAACCTAAGGCAACCTGACATCTCGGATGTAATATTCTACAACCTTCCAGGCGTGTCGGAACCTACTTCTCGGTGGGAACATTACATGCGTCTATAACGGTATATATCATAATCTAAGGCAACCTAACATCTCGGATGCAATATTTGACAACATTCCTGGCCTATCGAACCCTACTTCTCGGTGGGAACATTATATGCGTCTATAACGTTGTATATCCTAATCTAAGGCAACCTAACATCTCGGATGCAATATTTGACAACATTCCTGGCCTGTCGAACCCTACTTCTCGGAGGGAACAGTATATACGTCTATAACGGTATATATCATAATCTAAGGCAACCTAACATCTCGGATGCAATATTTGACAACATTCCTGGCCTGTCGAATCCTACTTCCCGGAGGGAACAGTATATACGTCTGTAACGTCATATATCCTAACCTAAGGCAACCTAACATCTCGGATGTAACATTTGACAACATTCCAGGCGTGACGGTCCCTACGTCTCGGTGGTAACATTACATGCGTCTATAACGTTATATATCCTAACCTAAGGCAACCTATCATCTCGGATGCAATATTTGACAACATTCCTGGCCTGTCGAACCCTACTTCTCGGAGGGAACAGTATATATGTCTTTAACGGTATATATCCTAACCTAAGGCAACCTGACATCTCGGATGTAATATTCTACAACCTTCCAGGCGTGTCGGAACCTACTTCTCGGTGGGAACATTACATGCGTCTATAACGGTATATATCATAATCTAAGGCAACCTAACATCTCGGATGTAACATTTGACAACATTCCAGGCGTGTCGGTAACTACGTCTAGGTGGTAACATTACATGCGTCTATAACGGTATATATCCTAATCTTAGGCAACCTAACATCTCGGATGTAACATTTTACAACATTCCAGGCGTGTCGGTCCCTACGTCTCGGTCGTAACATTACATGCGTCTATAACGTTATATATCCTAACCTAAGGCCTCCTAACATCTCGTATGTAATATTTGACAACATTCCTGTCGTGTCGAACCCTACTTCTCGGTGGGAACAGTATATACGTCTATAACGGTATATATCCTAACCTAAGGCAGCCTAACATCTCGGATGCAATATTTGACAACATTCCTGTCCTGTCGAACCCTACTTCTCGGAGGGAACATTATATACGTCTGTAACGTCATATATCCTAACCTCAGACAACCTAACATCTCGGATGTAACATTTGTCAACATTCCAGGCGTGTCGGTCCCTACGTCTCGGTGGTAACATTACATGCGTCTATAACGTCATATATCCTAACCTAAGGCCACATAACATCTCGTATGTAATATTTGACAACATTCCTGGCGTGTCGAACCCTACCTCTCGGTGGGAACAGTATATACGTCTATAACGTCATATATCCTAACCTAAGGCAACCTAACATCTCGGATGTAACATTTGACAACATTCCAGGCATGTCGGTCCCTACGTCTCGGTGGTAACATTACATGCGTCTATAACGGTATATATCCTAATCTTAGGCAACCTAACATCTCGGATGTAACATTTTACAACATTCCAGGCGTGTCGGTCCCTACGTCTCGGTCGTAACATTACATGCGTCTATAACGTTATATATCCTAACCTAAGGCCACATAACATCTCGTATGTAATATTTGACAACATTCCTGGCCTGTCGAACACTACTTCTCGGTGGGAACAGTATGTACGTCTATAACGACATATATCCTAACCAAAGGCAACCTAACATCTCGGATGTCACATTTGACAACATTCCATGCGTGTCGGTCCCTACGTCTCGGTGGTAACATTAATGCGTCTATAACGGCAACGTAACAACTCGGATGTAATATTTTACAACATTGCTGGCGTTTCGGACCCTACTTCTCGGTGGGAACAGTATATACGTGCATAACGTTATATATCCTAACCTAAGGCAACCTTACATCTCGGATGTAATATTCTACAACATTCCAGGCGTGTCGGACGCTACTTCTCGGTGGGAACATTATATGCGTCTATAACGTTGTATATCCTAATCTAAGGCAACCTAACATCTCGGATGCAATATTTGACAACATTCCTGGCCTGTCGAAACCTACTTCTCGGAGGGAACAGTATATACGTCTATAACGTTATATATCCTAACCTAAGACAACCTAACATCAAGGATGTAACATTTGACAACATTCCAGGCGTGTCGGTCCCTACGTCTCGGTGGTAACATTACATGCGTCTATAACGTTATATATCCTAACCTAAGGCAACCTAACATCTCGGATGCAATATTTGACAACATTCCTGGCCTGACGAACCCTACCATCCGGAGGGAACAGTATATACGTCTATAACGTCATATATCCTAACCTAAGGCAACCTAACATCTCGGATGTAACATTTGACAACATTCCAGGCGTGTCGGTCCATACGTCTCGGTGGTAACATTACATGCGTCTATAACGGTATATATCCTAATCTTAGGCAACCTAACATCTCAGATGTAACATTTTACCACATTCCAGGCGTGTCGGTCCCTACGTCTCGGTCGTAACATTACATGCGTCTATAACGTTATATATCCTAACCTAAGGCCACCTAACATCTCGTATGTAATATTTGACAAAATTCCTGGCGTGTCGAACCCTACTTCTCGGTGGGAACAGTATGTACGTCTACAACGGTATATATCCTAACCTAAGGCAGCCTAACATCTCGGATGCAATATTTGACAACATTCCTGTCCTGTCGAACCCTACTTCTCGGAGGGAACATTATATACGTCTGTAACGTCATATATCCTAACCTAAGACAACCTAACATCTCGGATGTAACATTTGTCAACATTCCAGGCGTGTCGAACCCTACTTCTCGGAGGGAACAGTATATATGTCTTTAACGGTATATATCCTAACCTAAGGCAACCTGACATCTCGGATGTAATATTCTACAACCTTCCAGGCGTGTCGGAACCTACTTATCGGTGGGAACATTACATGCGTCTATAACGGTATATATCATAATCTAAGGCAACCTAACATCTCGGATGCAATATTTGACAACATTCCTGGCCTATCGAACCCTACTTCTCGGTGGGAACAGTATATACGTCCATAACGTTATATATCCTAACCTAAGGCAACCTAACATCTCGGATGCAATATCTGACAACATTCCTGGCCTGTCGAACCCTACTTCCCCGAGGGAACAGTATAGACGTCTGTAACGTCATATATCCTAACCTAAGGCAACCTAACATCTCGGATGTAACATTTGACAACATTCCAGGCGTGTCGGTCCCTACGTCTCGGTGGTAACATTACATGCGCCTATAACGGCATATATCCTAATCTAAGGCAATCTAACATCTCGGATGCAATATTTGACAACATTCCTGGCCTGTCGAACCCTACTTCTCGGAGGGAACAGTATATACGTCTAAAACGGTATATATCCTAACCTAAGGCAACCTTACATCTCGGATGTGATATTCTACAACATTCCAGGCGTGTCGGACCCTACTTCTCGGTGGAAACATTATATGCGTCTATAACGGTATATATCATAATCTAAGGCAACCTAACATCTCGGATGCAATTTTTGACAACATTCCTGGCCTGTCGAACACTACTTCTCGGAGGGAACAGTATATACGTCTGTAACGTCATATATCCTAACCTAAGGCAACCTAACATCTCGGATGTAACATTTGACAACATTCCAGGCGTGTCGGTCCCTACGTCTCGGTGGTAACATTACATGCGTCTATAACGGTATATATCCTAATCTTAGGCAACCTAACATCTCGGATGTAACATTTTACAACATTCCAGGTGTGTCGGTACCTACGTCTCGGTCGTAACATTACATGCGTCTATAACGTTATATATCCTAACCTAAGGCCTCCTAACATCTCGTATGTAATATTTGACAACATTCCTGGCGTGTCGAACCCTACTTCTCGGTGGGAACAGTATATACGTCTATAACGGTATATATCCTAACCTAAGGCAGCCTAACATCTCGGATGCAATATTTGACAACATTCCTGTCCTGTCGAACCCTACTTCTCGGAGGGAACATTATATACGTCTGTAACGTCATATATCCTAACCTCAGACAACCTAACATCTCGGATGTAACATTTGTCAACATTCCAGGCGTGTCGGTCCCTACGTCTCGGTGGTAACATTACATGCGTCTATAACGTTATATATCCTAACCTAAGGCCACATAACATCTCGTATGTAATATTTGACAACATTCCTGGCGTGTCGAACCCTACCTCTCGGTGGGAACAGTATATACGTCTATAACGTCATATATCCTAACCTAAGGCAACCTAACATCTCGGATGTAACATTTGACAACATTCCAGGCATGTCGGTCCCTACGTCCCGGTGGTAACATTACATGCGTCTATAACGTCATATATCCTAACCTAAGGCAACCTAACATCTCGGATGCAATATTTGACAACATTCCTGGCCTGTCGAACCCTACTTCTCGGAGGGAACAGTATATACGTCTATAACGGTATATATCATAATCTAAGGCAACCTAACATCTCGGATGCAATATTTGACAACATTCCTGGCCTGTCGAACCCTACTTCCCGGAGGGAACAGTATATACGTCTGTAACGTTATATATCCTAACCTAAGGCAACCTTACATCTCGGATGTAATATTCTACAACATTCCAGGCGTGTCGGACCCTACTTCTCGGTGGGAACATTATATGCGTCTATAACGTTGTATATCCTAATCTAAGGCAACCTAACATCTCGGATGCAATATTTGACAACATTCCTGGCCTGTCGAAACCTACTTCTCGGAGGGAACAGTATATACGTCTATAACGTTATATATCCTAACCTAAGACAACCTAACATCAAGGATGTAACATTTGACAACATTCCAGGCGTGTCGGTCCCTACGTCTCGGTGGTAACATTACATGCGTCTATAACGTTATATATCCTAACCTAAGGCAACCTAACATCTCGGATGCAATATTTGACAACATTCCTGGCCTGTCGAACCCTACCATCCGGAGGGAACAGTATATACGTCTATAACGTCATATATCCTAACCTAAGGCAACCTAACATCTCGGATGTAACATTTGACAACATTCCAGGCGTGTCGGTCCATACGTCTCGGTGGTAACATTACATGCGTCTATAACGGTATATATCCTAATCTTAGGCAACCTAACATCTCAGATGTAACATTTTACCACATTCCAGGCGTGTCGGTCCCTACGTCTCGGTCGTAACATTACATGCGTCTATAACGTTATATATCCTAACCTAAGGCCACCTAACATCTCGTATGTAATATTTGACAAAATTCCTGGCGTGTCGAACCCTACTTCTCGGTGGGAACAGTATGTACGTCTACAACGGTATATATCCTAACCTAAGGCAGCCTAACATCTCGGATGCAATATTTGACAACATTCCTGTCCTGTCGAACCCTACTTCTCGGAGGGAACATTATATACGTCTGTAACGTCATATATCCTAACCTAAGACAACCTAACATCTCGGATGTAACATTTGTCAACATTCCAGGCGTGTCGGTCCCTACGTCTCGGTGGTAATATTACATGCGTCTATAACGTTATATATCCTAACCTAAGGCCACATAACATCTCGTATGTAATGTTTGACAACATTCCTGGCGTGTCGAACCCTACCTCTCGGTGGGAACAGTATATACGTCTATAACGTCATATATCCTAACCTAAGGCAACCTAACATATCGGATGTAACATTTGACAACATTCCAGGCATGTCGGTCCCTACGTCTCGGTGGTAACATTACATGCGTCTATAACGGTATATATCCTAATCTTAGGCAACCTAACATCTCGGATGCTATATTTGACAACATTCCCGGCCTGTCGAACCCTACGTCCCGGAGGGAACAGTGTATACGTCTATAACGGTATATATCCTAATCTAAGGCAACCTAACATCTCGGATGCAATATTTGACAACATTCCTGGCCTGTCGAACTCTACTTCTCGGAGGGAACAGTATATACGTCTATAACGTCATATATCCTAACCTAAGGCAACCTAACATCTCGGATGTAACATTTGACAACATTCCAGGCGTGTCGGTCCCTACGTCTCGGTGGTAACATTACATGCGTCTATAACGTTATATATCCTAACCTAAGGCAACCTAACATCTCGGATGCAATATTTGACAACATTCCTGGCCTGTCGAACCCTACCATCCGGAGGGAACAGTATATACGTCTATAACGTCATATATCCTAACCTAAGGCAACCTAACATCTCGGATGTAACATTTGACAACATTCCAGGCGTGTCGGTCACTACGTCTCGGTGGTAACATTACATGCGTCTATAACGTTATATATTATAACCTAAGGCAACCTAACATCTCGGATGCAATATTTGACAACATTCTTAGCCTGTCGAACCCTACTTCTCGGAGGGAACAGTATATACGTCTATAACGATATATATCCTAACCGAAGGCAACCTGACATCTCGGATGTAATATTCTACATCACTCCAGGCGTGTCGGACCCTACTTCTCGGTGGGAACATTATATGAGTCTATAACGTTGTATATCCTAATCTAAGGCAACCTATTATCTCAGACGTAATATTTTGCAATATTCCTGGCGTGTCGGTGCATACTTTTCGGTGGGAATATTATATGCGTCTATAACGGTCGATATCGTAATCTAAGGCAATCTAACATCTCGGATGCAATATTTGACAACATTCCTGGCCTGTCCAACCCTACCATCCGGAGGGAACAGTATATACGTCTATAACGTCATATATCCTAACCTAAGGCAACCTAACATCTCGGATGTAACATTTGACAACATTCCAGGCGAGTCGGTCCCTACGTCTCGGTGGTAACATTACATGCGTCTATAACGGTATATATCCTAATCTTAGGCAACCTAACATCTCGGATGTAACATTTTACAACATTCCAGGCGTGTCGGTCCCTACGTCTCGGTGGTAACGTTACATGCGTCTATAACGTTATGTATCCTAACCTAAGGCAACCTAACATCTCGGATGCGATATTTGACAACATTCCTGGCCTGTCGAACCCTACTTCTCGGAGGGAACAGTATATACGTCTATAACGTCATATATCCTAACCTAAGGCAACCTAACATCTCGGATGCAATATTTAACAACATTCCTGGCCTGTCGAACCCTACGTCTCGGAGGGAACAGTATATACGTCTATAACGGTATATATCCTAATCTAAGGCAATCTAACATCTCGGATGCAATATTTGACAACATTCCTGGCCTGTCGAACCCTACCATCCGGAGGGAACAGTATATACGTCTATAACGTCATATATCCTAACCTAAGGCAACCTAACATCTCGGATGTAACATTTGACAACATTCCAGGCGTGTCGGTCCCTACGTCTCGGTGGTAACATTACATGCGTCTATAACGGTATATATCCTAATCTTAGGCAACCTAACATCTCGGATGTAACATTTTACAACATTCCAGGCGTGTCGGTCCCTACGTCTCGGTGGTAACGTTACATGCGTCTATAACGTTATGTATCCTAACCTAAGGCAACCTAACATCTCGGATGCAATATTTGACAACATTCCTGGCCTGTCGAACCCTACTTCTCGGAGGGAACAGTATATACGTCTATAACGTCATATATCCTAACCTAAGGCAACCTAACATCTCGGATGTAACATTTGACAACATTCCAGGCGTGACGGTCCCTACGTCTCGGTGGTAACATTACATGCGTCTATAACGTTATATATCCTAACCTAAGGCAACCTATCATCTCGGATGCAATATTTGACAACATTCCTGGCCTGTCGAACCCTACTTCTCGGAGGGAACAGTATATATGTCTATAACGGTATATATCCTAACCTAAGGCAACCTGACATCTCGGATGTAATATTCTACAACCTTCCAGGCGTGTCGGAACCTACTTCTCGGTGGGAACATTACATGCGTCTATAACGGTATATATCATAATCTAAGGCAACCTAACATCTCGGATGCAATATTTGACAACATTCCTGGCCTATCGAACCCTACTTCTCGGTGGGAACAGTATATACGTCCATAACGTGATATATCCTAACCTAAGGCAACCTAACATCTCGGATGCAATATCTGACAACATTCCTGGCCTGTCGAACCCTACTTCCCCGAGGGAACAGTATAGACGTCTGTAACGTCATATATCCTAACCTAAGGCAACCTAACATCTCGGATGTAACATTTGACAACATTCCAGGCGTGTCGGTCCCTACGACTCGGTGGTAACATTACATGCGCCTATAACGGCATATATCCTAATCTAAGGCAACCTAACATCTCGGATGCAATATTTGACAACATTCCTGGCCTGTCGAACCCTACTTCTCGGGGGGAACATTATATACGTCTGTAACGTCATATATCCTAACCTAAGACAACCTAACATCAAGGATGTAACATTTGACAACATTCCAGGCGTGTCGGTCCCTACGTCTCGGTGGTAACATTACATGCGTCTATAAGGTTATATATCCTAACCTAAGGCAACCTAACATCTCGGATGCAATATTTGACAACATTCCTGGCCTGCCGAACTCTACCATCCGGAGGGAACAGTATATACGTCTATAACGTCATATATCCTAACCTAAGACAACCTAACATCTCGGATGTAACATTTGTCAACATTCCAGGCGTGTCGGTCCCTACGTCTCGGTGGTAACATTACATGCGCCTATAACGGCATATATCCTAATCTAAGGCAACCTAACATCTCGGATGCAATATTTGACATTATTCCTGGCCTGTCGAACCCTACTTCTCGGAGGGAACAGTATATACGTCTAAAACGGTATATATCCTAACCTAAGGCAACCTGACATCTCGGATGTAATATTCTACAACCTTCCAGGCGTGTCGGAACCTACTTCTCGGTGGGAACATTACATGCGTCTATAACGGTATATATCATAATCTAAGGCAACCTAACATCTCGGATGCAATATTTGACAACATTCCTGGCCTATCGAACCCTACTTCTCGGTGGGAACATTATATGCGTCTATAACGTTGTATATCCTAATCTAAGGCAACCTAACATCTCGGATGCAATATTTGACAACATTCCTGGCCTGTCGAACCCTACTTCTCGGAGGGAACAGTATATACGTCTATAACGGTATATATCATAATCTAAGGCAACCTAACATCTCGGATGCAATATTTGACAACATTCCTGGCCTGTCGAATCCTACTTCCCGGAGGGAACAGTATATACGTCTGTAACGTCATATATCCTAACCTAAGGCAACCTAACATCTCGGATGTAACATTTGACAACATTCCAGGCGTGACGGTCCCTACGTCTCGGTGGTAACATTACATGCGTCTATAACGTTATATATCCTAACCTAAGGCAACCTATCATCTCGGATGCAATATTTGACAACATTCCTGGCCTGTCGAACCCTACTTCTCGGAGGGAACAGTATATATGTCTTTAACGGTATATATCCTAACCTAAGGCAACCTGACATCTCGGATGTAATATTCTACAACCTTCCAGGCGTGTCGGAACCTACTTCTCGGTGGGAACATTACATGCGTCTATAACGGTATATATCATAATCTAAGGCAACCTAACATCTCGGATGCAATATTTGACAACATTCCTGGCCTATCGAACCCTACTTCTCGGTGGGAACAGTATATACGTCCATAACGTTATATATCCTAACCTAAGGCAACCTAACATCTCGGATGCAATATCTGACAACATTCCTGGCCTGTCGAACCCTACTTCCCCGAGGGAACAGTATAGACGTCTGTAACGTCATATATCCTAACCTAAGGCAACCTAACATCTCGGATGTAACATTTGACAACATTCCAGGCGTGTCGGTCCCTACGTCTCGGTGGTAACATTACATGCGCCTATAACGGCATATATCCTAATCTAAGGCAACCTAACATCTCGGATGCAATATTTGACATTATTCCTGGCCTGTCGAACCCTACTTCTCGGAGGGAACAGTATATACGTCTAAAACGGTATATATCCTAACCTAAGGCAACCTTACATCTCGGATGTAATATTCTACAACATTCCAGGCGTGTCGGACCCTACTTCTCGGTGGGAACATTATATGCGTCTATAACGGTATATATCATAATCTAAGGCAACCTAACATCTCGGATGTAACATTTGACAACATTCCGGGCGTGTCGGTAACTACGTCTAGGTGGTAACATTACATGCGTCTATAACGGTATATATCCTAATCTTAGGCAACCTAACATCTCGGATGTAACATTTTACAACATTCCAGGCGTGTCGGTCCCTACGTCTCGGTCGTAACATTACATGCGTCTATAACGTTATATATCCTAACCTAAGGCCTCCTAACATCTCGTATGTAATATTTGACAACATTCCTGTCGTGTCGAACCCTACTTCTCGGTGGGAACAGTATATACGTCTATAACGGTATATATCCTAACCTAAGGCAGCCTAACATCTCGGATGCAATATTTGACAACATTCCTGTCCTGTCGAACCCTACTTCTCGGAGGGAACATTATATACGTCTGTAACGTCATATATCCTAACCTCAGACAACCTAACATCTCGGATGTAACATTTGTCAACATTCCAGGCGTGTCGGTCCCTACGTCTCGGTGGTAACATTACATGCGTCTATAACGTCATATATCCTAACCTAAGGCCACATAACATCTCGTATGTAATATTTGACAACATTCCTGGCGTGTCGAACCCTACCTCTCGGTGGGAACAGTATATACGTCTATAACGTCATATATCCTAACCTAAGGCAACCTAACATCTCGGATGTAACATTTGACAACATTCCAGGCATGTCGGTCCCTACGTCTCGGTGGTAACATTACATGCGTCTATAACGGTATATATCCTAATCTTAGGCAACCTAACATCTCGGATGTAACATTTTACAACATTCCAGGCGTGTCGGTCCCTACGTCTCGGTCGTAACATTACATGCGTCTATAACGTTATATATCCTAACCTAAGGCCACATAACATCTCGTATGTAATATTTGACAACATTCCTGGCCTGTCGAACACTACTTCTCGGTGGGAACAGTATGTACGTCTATAACGACATATATCCTAACCAAAGGCAACCTAACATCTCGGATGTCACATTTGACAACATTCCATGCGTGTCGGTCCCTACGTCTCGGTGGTAACATTAATGCGTCTATAACGGCAACGTAACAACTCGGATGTAATATTTTACAACATTGCTGGCGTTTCGGACCCTACTTCTCGGTGGGAACAGTATATACGTGCATAACGTTATATATCCTAACCTAAGGCAACCTTACATCTCGGATGTAATATTCTACAACATTCCAGGCGTGTCGGACGCTACTTCTCGGTGGGAACATTATATGCGTCTATAACGTTGTATATCCTAATCTAAGGCAACCTAACATCTCGGATGCAATATTTGACAACATTCCTGGCCTGTCGAAACCTACTTCTCGGAGGGAACAGTATATACGTCTATAACGTTATATATCCTAACCTAAGACAACCTAACATCAAGGATGTAACATTTGACAACATTCCAGGCGTGTCGGTCCCTACGTCTCGGTGGTAACATTACATGCGTCTATAACGTTATATATCCTAACCTAAGGCAACCTAACATCTCGGATGCAATATTTGACAACATTCCTGGCCTGACGAACCCTACCATCCGGAGGGAACAGTATATACGTCTATAACGTCATATATCCTAACCTAAGGCAACCTAACATCTCGGATGTAACATTTGACAACATTCCAGGCGTGTCGGTCCATACGTCTCGGTGGTAACATTACATGCGTCTATAACGGTATATATCCTAATCTTAGGCAACCTAACATCTCAGATGTAACATTTTACCACATTCCAGGCGTGTCGGTCCCTACGTCTCGGTCGTAACATTACATGCGTCTATAACGTTATATATCCTAACCTAAGGCCACCTAACATCTCGTATGTAATATTTGACAAAATTCCTGGCGTGTCGAACCCTACTTCTCGGTGGGAACAGTATGTACGTCTACAACGGTATATATCCTAACCTAAGGCAGCCTAACATCTCGGATGCAATATTTGACAACATTCCTGTCCTGTCGAACCCTACTTCTCGGAGGGAACATTATATACGTCTGTAACGTCATATATCCTAACCTAAGACAACCTAACATCTCGGATGTAACATTTGTCAACATTCCAGGCGTGTCGAACCCTACTTCTCGGAGGGAACAGTATATATGTCTTTAACGGTATATATCATAATCTAAGGCAACCTAACATCTCGGATGCAATATTTGACAACATTCCTGGCCTATCGAACCCTACTTCTCGGTGGGAACAGTATATACGTCCATAACGTTATATATCCTAACCTAAGGCAACCTAACATCTCGGATGCAATATCTGACAACATTCCTGGCCTGTCGAACCCTACTTCCCCGAGGGAACAGTATAGACGTCTGTAACGTCATATATCCTAACCTAAGGCAACCTAACATCTCGGATGTAACATTTGACAACATTCCAGGCGTGTCGGTCCCTACGTCTCGGTGGTAACATTACATGCGCCTATAACGGCATATATCCTAATCTAAGGCAATCTAACATCTCGGATGCAATATTTGACAACATTCCTGGCCTGTCGAACCCTACTTCTCGGAGGGAACAGTATATACGTCTAAAACGGTATATATCCTAACCTAAGGCAACCTTACATCTCGGATGTGATATTCTACAACATTCCAGGCGTGTCGGACCCTACTTCTCGGTGGAAACATTATATGCGTCTATAACGGTATATATCATAATCTAAGGCAACCTAACATCTCGGATGCAATATTTGACAACATTCCTGGCCTGTCGAACACTACTTCTCGGAGGGAACAGTATATACGTCTGTAACGTCATATATCCTAACCTAAGGCAACCTAACATCTCGGATGTAACATTTGACAACATTCCAGGCGTGTCGGTCCCTACGTCTCGGTGGTAACATTACATGCGTCTATAACGGTATATATCCTAATCTTAGGCAACCTAACATCTCGGATGTAACATTTTACAACATTCCAGGTGTGTCGGTACCTACGTCTCGGTCGTAACATTACATGCGTCTATAACGTTATATATCCTAACCTAAGGCCTCCTAACATCTCGTATGTAATATTTGACAACATTCCTGGCGTGTCGAACCCTACTTCTCGGTGGGAACAGTATATACGTCTATAACGGTATATATCCTAACCTAAGGCAGCCTAACATCTCGGATGCAATATTTGACAACATTCCTGTCCTGTCGAACCCTACTTCTCGGAGGGAACATTATATACGTCTGTAACGTCATATATCCTAACCTCAGACAACCTAACATCTCGGATGTAACATTTGTCAACATTCCAGGCGTGTCGGTCCCTACGTCTCGGTGGTAACATTACATGCGTCTATAACGTTATATATCCTAACCTAAGGCCACATAACATCTCGTATGTAATATTTGACAACATTCCTGGCGTGTCGAACCCTACCTCTCGGTGGGAACAGTATATACGTCTATAACGTCATATATACTAACCTAAGGCAACCTAACATCTCGGATGTAACATTTGACAACATTCCAGGCATGTCGGTCCCTACGTCCCGGTGGTAACATTACATGCGTCTATAACGTCATATATCCTAACCTAAGGCAACCTAACATCTCGGATGCAATATTTGACAACATTCCTGGCCTGTCGAACCCTACTTCTCGGAGGGAACAGTATATACGTCTATAACGGTATATATCATAATCTAAGGCAACCTAACATCTCGGATGCAATATTTGACAACATTCCTGGCCTGTCGAACCCTACTTCCCGGAGGGAACAGTATATACGTCTGTAACGTTATATATCCTAACCTAAGGCAACCTTACATCTCGGATGTAATATTCTACAACATTCCAGGCGTGTCGGACCCTACTTCTCGGTGGGAACATTATATGCGTCTATAACGTTGTATATCCTAATCTAAGGCAACCTAACATCTCGGATGCAATATTTGACAACATTCCTGGCCTGTCGAAACCTACTTCTCGGAGGGAACAGTATATACGTCTATAACGTTATATATCCTAACCTAAGACAACCTAACATCAAGGATGTAACATTTGACAACATTCCAGGCGTGTCGGTCCCTACGTCTCGGTGGTAACATTACATGCGTCTATAACGTTATATATCCTAACCTAAGGCAACCTAACATCTCGGATGCAATATTTGACAACATTCCTGGCCTGTCGAACCCTACCATCCGGAGGGAACAGTATATACGTCTATAACGTCATATATCCTAACCTAAGGCAACCTAACATCTCGGATGTAACATTTGACAACATTCCAGGCGTGTCGGTCCATACGTCTCGGTGGTAACATTACATGCGTCTATAACGGTATATATCCTAATCTTAGGCAACCTAACATCTCAGATGTAACATTTTACCACATTCCAGGCGTGTCGGTCCCTACGTCTCGGTCGTAACATTACATGCGTCTATAACGTTATATATCCTAACCTAAGGCCACCTAACATCTCGTATGTAATATTTGACAAAATTCCTGGCGTGTCGAACCCTACTTCTCGGTGGGAACAGTATGTACGTCTACAACGGTATATATCCTAACCTAAGGCAGCCTAACATCTCGGATGCAATATTTGACAACATTCCTGTCCTGTCGAACCCTACTTCTCGGAGGGAACATTATATACGTCTGTAACGTCATATATCCTAACCTAAGACAACCTAACATCTCGGATGTAACATTTGTCAACATTCCAGGCGTGTCGGTCCCTACGTCTCGGTGGTAATATTACATGCGTCTATAACGTTATATATCCTAACCTAAGGCCACATAACATCTCGTATGTAATGTTTGACAACATTCCTGGCGTGTCGAACCCTACCTCTCGGTGGGAACAGTATATACGTCTATAACGTCATATATCCTAACCTAAGGCAACCTAACATATCGGATGTAACATTTGACAACATTCCAGGCATGTCGGTCCCTACGTCTCGGTGGTAACATTACATGCGTCTATAACGGTATATATCCTAATCTTAGGCAACCTAACATCTCGGATGCTATATTTGACAACATTCCCGGCCTGTCGAACCCTACGTCCCGGAGGGAACAGTGTATACGTCTATAACGGTATATATCCTAATCTAAGGCAACCTAACATCTCGGATGCAATATTTGACAACATTCCTGGCCTGTCGAACTCTACTTCTCGGAGGGAACATTATATACGTCTGTAACGTCATATATCCTAACCTAAGACAACCTAACATCAAGGATGTCACATTTGACAACATTCCAGGCGTGTCGGTCTCTACGTCTCGGTGGTAACATTAATGCGCCTATAACGGCAACGTAACAACTCGGATGTAATATTTTACAACATTGCTGGCGTTTCGGACCCTACTTCTCGGTGGGAACAGTATATACGTCCATAACGTTATATATCCTAACCTAAGGCAACCTTACATCTCGGATGTAATATTCTACAACATTCCAGGCGTGTCGGACCCTACTTCTCGGTGGGAACATTATATGCGTCTATAACGTTGTATATCCTAATCTAAGGCAACCTAACATCTCGGATGCAATATTTGACAACATTCCTGGCCTGTCGAACCCTACCTCTCGGTGGGAACAGTATATACGTCTATAACGTCATATATCCTAACCTAAGGCAACCTAACATATCGGATGTAACATTTGACAACATTCCAGGCATGTCGGTCCCTACGTCTCGGTGGTAACATTACATGCGTCTATAACGGTATATATCCTAATCTTAGGCAACCTAACATCTCGGATGCTATATTTGACAACATTCCCGGCCTGTCGAACCCTACGTCCCGGAGGGAACAGTATATACGTCTATAACGGTATATATCCTAATCTAAGGCAACCTAACATCTCGGATGCAATATTTGACAACATTCCTGGCCTGTCGAACTCTACTTCTCGGAGGGAACATTATATACGTCTGTAACGTCATATATCCTAACCTAAGACAACCTAACATCAAGGATGTAACATTTGACAACATTCCAGGCGTGTCGGTCCCTACGTCTCGGTGGTAACATTACATGCGTCTATAACGTTATATATCCTAACCTAAGGCAACCTAACATCTCGGATGCAATATTTGACAACATTCCTGGCCTGTCGAACCCTACCATCCGGAGGGAACAGTATATACGTCTATAACGTCATATATCCTAACCTAAGGCAGCCTAACATCTCGGATGCAATATTTGACAACATTCCTGTCCTGTCGAACCCTACTTCTCGGAGGGAACATTATATACGTCTGTAACGTCATATATCCTAACCTAAGACAACCTAACATCTCGGATGTAACATTTGTCAACATTCCAGGCGTGTCGGTCCCTACGTCTCGGTGGTAACATTACATGCGTCTATAACGTTATATATCCTAACCTAAGGCCACATAACATCTCGTATGTAATATTTGACAACATTCCTGGCGTGTCGAACCCTACCTCTCGGTGGGAACAGTATATACGTCTATAACGTCATATATCCTAACCTAAGGCAACCTAACATCTCGGATGTAACATTTGACAACATTCCAGGCATGTCGGTCCCTACGTCTCGGTGGTAACATTACATGCGTCTATAACGGTATATATCCTAATCTTAGGCAACCTAACATCTCGGATGTAACATTTTACAACATTCCAGGCGCGTCGGTCCCTACGTCTCGGTCGTAACATTACATGCGTCTATAACGTTATATATCCTAACCTAAGGCCACATAACATCTCGTATGTAATATTTGACAACATTCCTGGCGTGTTGAACCCTACCACTCGGTGGGAACAGTATATACGTCTATAACGTCATATATCCTAACCTAAGGCAACCTAACATCTCGGATGTAACATTTGACAACATTCCAGGCATGTCGGTCCCTACGTCTCGGTGGTAACATTACATGCGTCTATAACGTCATATATCCTAACCTAAGGCAACCTAACATCTCGGATGCAATATTTGACAACATTCCTGGCCTGTCGAACCCTACCATCCGGAGGGAACAGTATATACGTCTATAACGTCATATATCCTAACCTAAGGCAACCTAACATCTCGGATGCAATATTTGACAACATTCCTGGCCTGTCGAACCCTACTTCTCGGAGGGAACAGTATATACGTCTATAACGGTATATATCATAATCTAAGGCAACCTAACATCTCGGATGCAATATTTGACAACATTCCTGGCCTGTCGAACCCTACTTCCCGGAGGGAACAGTATATACGTCTGTAACGTCATATATCCTATCCTGAGGCAACCTAACATCTCGGATGTAACATTTGACAACATTCCAGGCGTGTCGGTCCCTACGTCTCGGTGGTAACATTACATGCGTCTATAACGGTATATATCCTAATCTAAGGCAACCTAACATCTCGGATGTAACATTTTACAACATTCCAGGCGTGTCGGTCCCTACGTCTCGGTCGTAATATTACATGCGTCTATAACGTTATATATCCTAACCTAAGGCCACATAACATCTCGTATGTAATATTTGACAACATTCCTGGCCTATCGAAACCTACTTCTCGGTGGGAACATTATAGACGTCTGTAACGTCATATATCCTAACCTAAGGCAACCTAACATCTCGGATGTAACATTTGACAACATTCCAGGCGTGTCGGTCCCTACGTCTCGGTGGTAACATTACATGCGCCTATAACGGCATATATCCTAATCTAAGGCAACCTAACATCTCGGATGCAATATTTGACAACATTCCTGGCCTGTCGAACCCTACTTCTCGGAGGGAACAGTATATACGTCTAAAACGGTATATATCCTAACCTAAGGCAACCTTACATCTCGGATGTAATATTCTACAACATTCCAGGCGTGTCGGACCCTACTTCTCGGTGGGAACATTATATGCGTCTATAACGGTATATATCATAATCTAAGGCAACCTAACATCTCGGATGCAATATTTGACAACATTCCTGGCCTGTCGAACACTACTTCTCGGAGGGAACAGTATATACGTCTGTAACGTCATATATCCTAACCTAAGGCAACCTAACATCTCGGATGTAACATTTGACAACATTCCAGGCGTGTCGGTCCCTACGTCTCGGTGGTAACATTACATGCGTCTATAACGGTATATATCCTAATCTTAGGCAACCTAACATCTCGGATGTAACATTTTACAACATTCCAGGCGTGTCGGTCCCTACGTCTCGGTCGTAACATTACATGCGTCTATAACGTTATATATCCTAACCTAAGGCCTCCTAACATCTCGTATGTAATATTTGACAACATTCCTGGCGTGTCGAACCCTACTTCTCGGTGGGAACAGTATATACGTCTATAACGGTATATATCCTAACCTAAGGCAGCCTAACATCTCGGATGCAATATTTGACAACATTCCTGTCCTGTCGAACCCTACTTCTCGGAGGGAACATTATATACGTCTGTAACGTCATATATCCTAACCTCAGACAACCTAACATCTCGGATGTAACATTTGTCAACATTCCAGGCGTGTCGGTCCCTACGTCTCGGTGGTAACATTACATGCGTCTATAACGTTATATATCCTAACCTAAGGCCACATAACATCTCGTATGTAATATTTGACAACATTCCTGGCGTGTCGAACCCTACCTCTCGGTGGGAACAGTATATACGTCTATAACGTCATATATCCTAACCTAAGGCAACCTAACATCTCGGATGTAACATTTGTCAACATTCCAGGCGTGTCGGTCCCTACGTCTCGGTGGTAACATTACATGCGTCTATAACGTTATATATCCTAACCTAAGGCCACATAACATCTCGTATGTAATATTTGACAACATTCCTGGCGTGTCGAACCCTACCTCTCGGTGGGAACAGTATATACGTCTATAACGTCATATATCCTAACCTAAGGCAACCTAACATATCGGATGTAACATTTGACAACATTCCAGGCATGTCGGTCCCTACGTCTCGGTGGTAACATTACATGCGTCTATAACGGTATATATCCTAATCTTAGGCAACCTAACATCTCGGATGCTATATTTGACAACATTCCCGGCCTGTCGAACCCTACGTCCCGGAGGGAACAGTATATACGTCTATAACGGTATATATCCTAATCTAAGGCAACCTAACATCTCGGATGCAATATTTGACAACATTCCTGGCCTGTCGAACTCTACTTCTCGGAGGGAACATTATATACGTCTGTAACGTCATATATCCTAACCTAAGACAACCTAACATCAAGGATGTCACATTTGACAACATTCCAGGCGTGTCGGTCTCTACGTCTCGGTGGTAACATTAATGCGCCTATAACGGCAACGTAACAACTCGGATGTAATATTTGACAACATTCCTGGCCTATCGAACCCTACTTCTCGGTGGGAACAGTATATACGTCCATACCGTTATATATCCTAACCTAAGGCAACCTAACATCTCGGATGCAATATCTGACAACATTCCTGGCCTGTCGAACCCTACTTCCCCGAGGGAACAGAATATACGTCTGTAACGTCATATATCCTAACCTAAGGCAACCTAACATCTCGGATGTAACATTTGACAACATTCCAGGCGTGTCGGTCCCTACGTCTCGGTGGTAACATTACATGCGTCTATAACGGTATATATCCTAATCTAAGGCAACCTAACATCTCGGATGCAATATTTGACAAAATTCCTGGCCTGTCGAACCCTACATCTCGGAGGGAACAGTATATACGTCTATAACGTTATATATCCTAACCTAAGGCAACCTGACATCTCGGATGTATTATTCTACAACATTCCAGGCGTGTCGGAACCTACTTCTCGGTGGGAACATTATATGCGTCTATAACGTTGTATATCCTAATCTAAGGCAACCTAACATCTCGGATGCTATATTTGACAACATTCCCGGCCTGTCGAACCCTACGTCCCGGAGGGAACAGTATATACGTCTATAACGGTATATATCCTAATCTAAGGCAACCTAACATCTCGGATGCAATATTTGACAACATTCCTGGCCTGTCGAACTCTACTTCTCGGAGGGAACATTATATACGTCTGTAACGTCATATATCCTAACCTAAGACAACCTAACATCAAGGATGTAACATTTGACAACATTCCAGGCGTGTCGGTCCCTACGTCTCGGTGGTAACATTACATGCGTCTATAACGTTATATATCCTAACCTAAGGCAACCTAACATCTCGGATGCAATATTTGACAACATTCCTGGCCTGTCGAACCCTACCATCCGGAGGGAACAGTATATACGTCTATAACGTCATATATCCTAATCTAAGGCAACCTAACATCTCGGATGCAATATTTGACAACATTCCTGGCCTGTCGAACCCTACTTCCCGGAGGGAACAGTATATACGTCTGTAACGTCATATATCCTATCCTGGGGCAACCTAACATCTCGGATGTAACATTTGACAACATTCCAGGCGTGTCGGTCCCTACGTCTCGGTGGTAACATTACATGCGTCTATAACGGTATATATCCTAATCTAAGGCAACCTAACATCTCGGATGCAATATTTGACAACATTCCTGGCCTGTCGAACCCTACTTCTCGGAGGGAACAGTATATACGTCTATAACGTTATATATCCTAACCTACGGCAACCTGACATCTCGGATGTAACATTTTACAACATTCCAGGCGTGTCGGTCCCTACGTCTCGGTCGTAACATTACATGCGTCTATAACGTTATATATCCTAACCTAAGGCCTCCTAACATCTCGTATGTAATATTTGACAACATTCCTGGCGTGTCGAACCCTACTTCTCGGTGGGAACAGTATATACGTCTATAACGGTATATATCCTAACCTAAGGCAGCCTAACATCTCGGATGCAATATTTGACAACATTCCTGTCCTGTCGAACCCTACTTCTCGGAGGGAACATTATATACGTCTGTAACGTCATATATCCTAACCTCAGACAACCTAACATCTCGGATGTAACATTTGTCAACATTCCAGGCGTGTCGGTCCCTACGTCTCGGTGGTAACATTACATGCGTCTATAACGTTATATATCCTAACCTAAGGCCACATAACATCTCGTATGTAATATTTGACAACATTCCTGGCGTGTCGAACCCTACCTCTCGGTGGGAACAGTATATACGTCTATAACGTCATATATCCTAACCTAAGGCAACCTAACATCTCGGATGTAACATTTGTCAACATTCCAGGCGTGTCGGTCCCTACGTCTCGGTGGTAACATTACATGCGTCTATAACGTTATATATCCTAACCTAAGGCCACATAACATCTCGTATGTAATATTTGACAACATTCCTGGCGTGTCGAACCCTACCTCTCGGTGGGAACAGTATATACGTCTATAACGTCATATATCCTAACCTAAGGCAACCTAACATATCGGATGTAACATTTGACAACATTCCAGGCATGTCGGTCCCTACGTCTCGGTGGTAACATTACATGCGTCTATAACGGTATATATCCTAATCTTAGGCAACCTAACATCTCGGATGCTATATTTGACAACATTCCCGGCCTGTCGAACCCTACGTCCCGGAGGGAACAGTATATACGTCTATAACGGTATATATCCTAATCTAAGGCAACCTAACATCTCGGATGCAATATTTGACAACATTCCTGGCCTGTCGAACTCTACTTCTCGGAGGGAACATTATATACGTCTGTAACGTCATATATCCTAACCTAAGACAACCTAACATCAAGGATGTCACATTTGACAACATTCCAGGCGTGTCGGTCTCTACGTCTCGGTGGTAACATTAATGCGCCTATAACGGCAACGTAACAACTCGGATGTAATATTTGACAACATTCCTGGCCTATCGAACCCTACTTCTCGGTGGGAACAGTATATACGTCCATACCGTTATATATCCTAACCTAAGGCAACCTAACATCTCGGATGCAATATCTGACAACATTCCTGGCCTGTCGAACCCTACTTCCCCGAGGGAACAGAATATACGTCTGTAACGTCATATATCCTAACCTGAGGCAACCTAACATCTCGGATGTAACATTTGACAACATTCCAGGCGTGTCGGTCCCTACGTCTCGGTGGTAACATTACATGCGTCTATAACGGTATATATCCTAATCTAAGGCAACCTAACATCTCGGATGCAATATTTGACAAAATTCCTGGCCTGTCGAACCCTACATCTCGGAGGGAACAGTATATACGTCTATAACGTTATATATCCTAACCTAAGGCAACCTGACATCTCGGATGTATTATTCTACAACATTCCAGGCGTGTCGGAACCTACTTCTCGGTGGGAACATTATATGCGTCTATAACGTTGTATATCCTAATCTAAGGCAACCTAACATCTCGGATGCTATATTTGACAACATTCCCGGCCTGTCGAACCCTACGTCCCGGAGGGAACAGTATATACGTCTATAACGGTATATATCCTAATCTAAGGCAACCTAACATCTCGGATGCAATATTTGACAACATTCCTGGCCTGTCGAACTCTACTTCTCGGAGGGAACATTATATACGTCTGTAACGTCATATATCCTAACCTAAGACAACCTAACATCAAGGATGTAACATTTGACAACATTCCAGGCGTGTCGGTCCCTACGTCTCGGTGGTAACATTACATGCGTCTATAACGTTATATATCCTAACCTAAGGCAACCTAACATCTCGGATGCAATATTTGACAACATTCCTGGCCTGTCGAACCCTACCATCCGGAGGGAACAGTATATACGTCTATAACGTCATATATCCTAATCTAAGGCAACCTAACATCTCGGATGCAATATTTGACAACATTCCTGGCCTGTCGAACCCTACTTCCCGGAGGGAACAGTATATACGTCTGTAACGTCATATATCCTATCCTGGGGCAACCTAACATCTCGGATGTAACATTTGACAACATTCCAGGCGTGTCGGTCCCTACGTCTCGGTGGTAACATTACATGCGTCTATAACGGTATATATCCTAATCTAAGGCAACCTAACATCTCGGATGCAATATTTGACAACATTCCTGGCCTGTCGAACCCTACTTCTCGGAGGGAACAGTATATACGTCTATAACGTTATATATCCTAACCTAAGGCAACCTGACATCTCGGATGTATTATTCTACAACATTCCAGCCGTGTCGGAACCTACTTCTCGGTGGGAACATTATATGCGTCTATAACGTTGTATATCCTAATCTAAGGCAACCTAACATCTCGGATGCTATATTTGACAACATTCCCGGCCTGTCGAACCCTACGTCCCGGAGGGAACAGTATATACGTCTATAACGGTATATATCCTAATCTAAGGCAACCTAACATCTCGGATGCAATATTTGACAACATTCCTGGCCTGTCGAACACTACTTCTCGGAGGGAACAGTATATACGTCTGTAACGTCATATATCCTAACCTAAGGCAACCTAACATCTCGGATGTAACATTTGACAACATTCCAGGCGTGTCGGTCCCTACGTCTCGGTGGTAACATTACATGCGTCTATAACGGTATATATCCTAATCTTAGGCAACCTAACATCTCGGATGTAACATTTTACAACATTCCAGGCGTGTCGGTCCCTACGTCTCGGTCGTAACATTACATGCGTCTATAACGTTATATATCCTAACCTAAGGCCTCCTAACATCTCGTATGTAATATTTGACAACATTCCTGGCGTGTCGAACCCTACTTCTCGGTGGGAACAGTATATACGTCTATAACGGTATATATCCTAACCTAAGGCAGCCTAACATCTCGGATGCAATATTTGACAACATTCCTGTCCTGTCGAACCCTACTTCTCGGAGGGAACATTATATACGTCTGTAACGTCATATATCCTAACCTCAGACAACCTAACATCTCGGATGTAACATTTGTCAACATTCCAGGCGTGTCGGTCCCTACGTCTCGGTGGTAACATTACATGCGTCTATAACGTTATATATCCTAACCTAAGGCCACATAACATCTCGTATGTAATATTTGACAACATTCCTGGCGTGTCGAACCCTACCTCTCGGTGGGAACAGTATATACGTCTATAACGTCATATATCCTAACCTAAGGCAACCTAACATCTCGGATGTAACATTTGTCAACATTCCAGGCGTGTCGGTCCCTACGTCTCGGTGGTAACATTACATGCGTCTATAACGTTATATATCCTAACCTAAGGCCACATAACATCTCGTATGTAATATTTGACAACATTCCTGGCGTGTCGAACCCTACCTCTCGGTGGGAACAGTATATACGTCTATAACGTCATATATCCTAACCTAAGGCAACCTAACATATCGGATGTAACATTTGACAACATTCCAGGCATGTCGGTCCCTACGTCTCGGTGGTAACATTACATGCGTCTATAACGGTATATATCCTAATCTTAGGCAACCTAACATCTCGGATGCTATATTTGACAACATTCCCGGCCTGTCGAACCCTACGTCCCGGAGGGAACAGTATATACGTCTATAACGGTATATATCCTAATCTAAGGCAACCTAACATCTCGGATGCAATATTTGACAACATTCCTGGCCTGTCGAACTCTACTTCTCGGAGGGAACATTATATACGTCTGTAACGTCATATATCCTAACCTAAGACAACCTAACATCAAGGATGTCACATTTGACAACATTCCAGGCGTGTCGGTCTCTACGTCTCGGTGGTAACATTAATGCGCCTATAACGGCAACGTAACAACTCGGATGTAATATTTGACAACATTCCTGGCCTATCGAACCCTACTTCTCGGTGGGAACAGTATATACGTCCATACCGTTATATATCCTAACCTAAGGCAACCTAACATCTCGGATGCAATATCTGACAACATTCCTGGCCTGTCGAACCCTACTTCCCCGAGGGAACAGAATATACGTCTGTAACGTCATATATCCTAACCTAAGGCAACCTAACATCTCGGATGTAACATTTGACAACATTCCAGGCGTGTCGGTCCCTACGTCTCGGTGGTAACATTACATGCGTCTATAACGGTATATATCCTAATCTAAGGCAACCTAACATCTCGGATGCAATATTTGACAAAATTCCTGGCCTGTCGAACCCTACATCTCGGAGGGAACAGTATATACGTCTATAACGTTATATATCCTAACCTAAGGCAACCTGACATCTCGGATGTATTATTCTACAACATTCCAGGCGTGTCGGAACCTACTTCTCGGTGGGAACATTATATGCGTCTATAACGTTGTATATCCTAATCTAAGGCAACCTAACATCTCGGATGCTATATTTGACAACATTCCCGGCCTGTCGAACCCTACGTCCCGGAGGGAACAGTATATACGTCTATAACGGTATATATCCTAATCTAAGGCAACCTAACATCTCGGATGCAATATTTGACAACATTCCTGGCCTGTCGAACTCTACTTCTCGGAGGGAACATTATATACGTCTGTAACGTCATATATCCTAACCTAAGACAACCTAACATCAAGGATGTAACATTTGACAACATTCCAGGCGTGTCGGTCCCTACGTCTCGGTGGTAACATTACATGCGTCTATAACGTTATATATCCTAACCTAAGGCAACCTAACATCTCGGATGCAATATTTGACAACATTCCTGGCCTGTCGAACCCTACCATCCGGAGGGAACAGTATATACGTCTATAACGTCATATATCCTAATCTAAGGCAACCTAACATCTCGGATGCAATATTTGACAACATTCCTGGCCTGTCGAACCCTACTTCCCGGAGGGAACAGTATATACGTCTGTAACGTCATATATCCTATCCTGGGGCAACCTAACATCTCGGATGTAACATTTGACAACATTCCAGGCGTGTCGGTCCCTACGTCTCGGTGGTAACATTACATGCGTCTATAACGGTATATATCCTAATCTAAGGCAACCTAACATCTCGGATGCAATATTTGACAACATTCCTGGCCTGTCGAACCCTACTTCTCGGAGGGAACAGTATATACGTCTATAACGTTATATATCCTAACCTAAGGCAACCTGACATCTCGGATGTATTATTCTACAACATTCCAGCCGTGTCGGAACCTACTTCTCGGTGGGAACATTATATGCGTCTATAACGTTGTATATCCTAATCTAAGGCAACCTAACATCTCGGATGCTATATTTGACAACATTCCCGGCCTGTCGAACCCTACGTCCCGGAGGGAACAGTATATACGTCTATAACGGTATATATCCTAATCTAAGGCAACCTAACATCTCGGATGCAATATTTGACAACATTCCTGGCCTGTCGAACTCTACTTCTCGGAGGGAACATTATATACGTCTGTAACGTCATATATCCTAACCTAAGACAACCTAACATCAAGGATGTAACATTTGACAACATTCCAGGCGTGTCGGTCCCTACGTCTCGGTGGTAACATTACATGCGTCTATATCGTTATATATCCTAACCTAAGGCAACCTAACATCTCGGATGCAATATTTGACAACATTCCTTTCCTGTCGAACCCTACCATCCGGAGGGAACAGTATATACGTCTATAACGTCATATATCCTAACCTAAGGCAACCTAACATCTCGGATGTAACATTTGACAACATTTCAGGCATGTCGGTCCCTACGTCTCGGTGGTAACATTACATGCGTCTATAACGGTATATATCCTAATCTTAGGCAACCTAACATCTCGGATGTAACATTTTACAACATTCCAGGCGTGTCGGTCCCTACGTCTCGGTCGTAACATTACATGCGTCTATAACGTTATATATCCTAACCTAAGGCAACCTAACATCAAGGATGTAACATTTGACAACATTCCAGGCGTGTCGGTCCCTACGTCTCGGTGGTAACATTACATGCGTCTATATCGTTATATATCCTAACCTAAGGCAACCTAACATCTTGGATGCAATATTTGACAACATTCCTGGCCTGTCGAAACCTACTTCTCGGAGAGAACAATATGTACGTCTATAACGTTATATATCCTAACCTAAGACAACCTAACATCAAGGATGTAACATTTGACAACATTCCAGGCGTGTCGGTCCCTACGTCTCGGTGGTAACATTACATGCGTCTATAACGTTATATATCCTAACCTAAGGCAACCTAACATCTCGGATGCAATATTTGACAACATTCCTGTCCTGTCGAACCCTACTTCTCGGAGGGAACATTATATACGTCTGTAACGTCATATATCCTAACCTAAGACAACCTAACATCTCGGATGTAACATTTGTCAACATTCCAGGCGTGTCGGTCCCTACGTCTCGGTGGTAACATTACATGCGTCTATAACGTTATATATCCTAACCTAAGGCCACATAACATCTCGTATGTAATATTTGACAACATTCCTGGCGTGTCGAACCCTACCTCTCGGTGGGAACAGTATATACGTCTATAACGTCATATATTCTAACCTAAGGCAACCTAACATCTCGGATGTAACATTTGACAACATTCCAGGCATGTCGGTCCCTACGTCTCGGTGGTAACATTACATGCGTCTATAACGGTATTTATCCTAATCTTAGGCAACCTAACATCTCGGATGTAACATTTTACAACATTCCAGGCGCGTCGGTCCCTACGTCTCGGTCGTAACATTACATGCGTCTATAACGTTATATATCCTAACCTAAGGCAACCTTACATCTCGGATGTAATGTTCTACAACATTCCAGGCGTGTCGGACGCTACTTCTCGGTGGGAACATTATATGCGTCTATAACGTTGTATATCCTAATCTAAGGCAACCTAACATCTCGGATGCAATATTTGACAACATTCCTGGCCTATCGAACCCTACTTCTCGGTGGGAACAGTATATACGTCCATACCGTTATATATCCTAACCTAAGGCAACCTAACATCTCGGATGCAATATCTGACAACATTCCTGGCCTGTCGAACCCTACTTCCCCGAGGGAACAGAATATACGTCTGTAACGTCATATAT